>JBBPBX010018099.1:24904-39830 GCA_038048925.1 Garcialebias charrua
AGTTAGTTTGCTTATGCCTTGGACCGGCCCTGGTTTGACCTGTCAGGGGGAAAAAAGAGCTGAGTTCTAAATTATTTAAATCAAACTTGACAGATCTCATTGTATTTACTAAAAATAAAACCAAAATGAAAAAAAACCTGTTCATGTTTTCTTTATGTTTCAACGAGTTTTAAAACTCTCAGTAGTACTTTATAATTTTTATTAGTCCCTCAGATCGTTGTGGAGGAACTTTGGCCCACTCCTCTTACAGCGTTGCTAAGTTCGTCCAGCTTTGCAGGCATTTAATTCTACAATCAGATTGTCTTAGGTCGTTTTCACACCTGATAGTCTGGTAGACTCGGTTCGATTTGGGACCAATATTAAGATTGGTTTAAATTTTCAACTGGTGCGGTTCTCATTCACACTGATCAGTCGAGCCAGCCTGCGCTGTAGTCCACTTCCTGCTTTTGGAGTGGTCTCCGGTCTGCTTGCATTCACACTGTACTCGAACGGCGCCAGCGTTCACTTCAACCGAACCAAGACCTAGGTAATTAAGCAGACCAGAGTTCGCTTTTTTGATCTGTATCAGAATAGTCCTTTTACCAGTTGACGTCATCACGCAAAGCTCGCCTGAAACGAGCGTTCTGATTGGACGGCAAAATGCCGCGGCAAATCGAAAACGGAAGTTGAGGCTAGTAGGAAGGAGCCGAGGAGCTTCGTAATGATAGCGAGTTGTAATTTAGAAGCTTGTTTTCTTAAAATAGTGGACAACCACTGGTCAAAATGCCTGAACATTGTGCCGCGGATACGAGAGGAGGTGATTGTGTGCGCTGATGGAAAATGGGGAAATCCTTCAGGCTTTTTGCGAATGTCCAGCAGGGTGAGTCGTTGTCAACAACCTGTATATCCAAGCGTCAGAAATAAATGTTTTAAATTTCTCACACCAATACTTCTGATATTTAGACTGATTTGGTTATTGTTACAGGTTTAACATCTTCTGTTAGCTGCTATAACTAGCGCCATGTCTTCATAAGAGCCGTCAGTATTAGCACAGTATGTAAACAAAAACATGACGTTTGAGTCAGTCACACAAATGTTCGTAGCGTGTCCTTATTTCTTATTTGATTTCTGTAAACTATGTCTTAAATTAAACCTGAGACAATTGGTGATTGTGATGTGAAAAATAAGAACTATCCCAAGAGATACATTTATTAGCTTTCCTGGGAAAATTGAATTATGTTTGATAACGTATTTACTATTGCACTTTTGACACGCTGTTTATACAGCTTACACTTTATTAGACGTAAAGTTAAATGTGTGAAAATCTTAAATATATTACAAACAATATATTTTACATGTGAATTCCATAATGACACATACAATATGGTTGTATATTGTGTTTGTGATTGTTTTTGCAGACAAGGAGGTGGCTGCAACCATGCAGCTGCACTGTTGTTTGAGATGGAGAAATATCAGTTGTGGGGTGTTGGAAACACACTCAAAACCAACCTGCACCCAGTTGCCTTGTACATGGAACAGCCCAAAAACGAACTGCACCTGCTACTTGGATGAGCAGCAAGTTTTAAAGTGAGTTTAATCAGTGTTCCTGAAGAAATTTCAAATTACGCTTATAACACAAATACAGGTAGTCCCCGACTTACGAGCGAGTTCCGTTCCTCCGAGGCGCTCGTAAAGCGAAAATTCGTAACTTGGAACGGCCGCCACGTGTCTCGTAAGTCCGGAATTTCGCTCGTAAGTTGGAACGGTTTTGCTAGCGCGACTACAAACACTCGTTTTTCATCGAAAAACTGCTTACGAGTGCATAAAAATGATCGGAAACGTGTGTCCACATGTTTAGCTAACGAACTGTGGTGAAAAAACACAGAAAAACTCAGTATTTTTTGCGTTTTTTCCAAAAATTCGCCAGCTCGTAAGTCCGGAACCTCGTAGGTCAGAGCGCTCGTAAGTCGGGGACTACCTGTACCCAGAAAGGTGACTTTCAGTCAAACTTCACCAACAACTGGAATAATACAATATCACTTATTTTGTCTTATTCCAGTCAGAAAACTATTCAACATTGTACAATTGTAGTTTATTGTATTGTGTTAATTATTGTTGTTTTCTAGTGGCACTAGATAAGAAATAAATGCAATCACATATGTACGGTTTTAAATGTTTTCTACAATTAAATGTTTTCTACAATTTTCTTCAGGGATGCAGCTACTGATGGGAGCTCAGTTGATCTGGAACTTTATGCGTCCTCAGTTCTGGGTTACATCAGCACATGCTCTGAAAATGTATGCATAAAAAAACATGTTAAATCTTACCCGAACGGAAAACCCTGGTTAAATAAAGAAGTCCGCACCCTGCTAGCAGCCAGGGACACTGCATTCAAGTCCGGAGATACAGAGGAGCTGAGAAAGAGCAGGAAAGAACTGGTGGATGGCATTAAGAAGGCCAAGGCCACGTATGCACAGAGGATCGAGGGACAGTTCACCTCACAAGACCCACGGAGCATGTGGAAGGGTATTAAATGCATAACAGATTACAAAGGCAAGAACAAACAATGCCCCAGGGACCCATCTCTGCCTGATGCCCTCAATAAGTTTTATGCACGTTTTGAAGATCCAAACAGACCAGCTAGCACCAGACTCACCTCATCACCAAATGAAGAGCACCTCAGAGTGACCGCAGCAGAAGTGAGAGGCAGTCTCAGAAGGATCAACCCTCATAAAGCAACCGGACCAGACAACATCCCAGGGAAAGTTCTGAAGGAATGTGCGGACCAGCTCTGTGAGGTGCTGGCTGACATCTTCACCACCTCACTTGCACTGGAGTCAGTTCCCACCTGCCTGAAGACCGCCACCATCATCCCAGTCCCAAAAAGCTCCACAGTGACTGGTCTGAATGACTATAGACCGGTGGCTCTCACCCCGATAGTCGCTAAATGTTTTGAGAAACTGGTCATGTCCCACATCAAGACAACCGTCAACATCAGCGAGGACCCTCATCAATATGCATACCGCGAGAACCGATCAACAGAGGACGCCATCTCCTCTGTGGTCCACACTGCTCTCACCCACCTGGATCAGAAGGACTCATACGTGCGTCTGCTCTTTGTGGACTTCACATCTGCCTTCAACACCATGATCCCCCAAACTCTGATAGACAAACTATCCACACTTGGACTAAGCCCCTCCATTTGTAACTGGGTACTAGACTTCTTAACAAACAGACCACAGTCCGTGAAGATCCACAACTTCTCCTCCTCCACCATAACCCTCAGCACTGGCTCTCCCCAAGGATGTGTGCTGAGCCCTCTTCTGTTCACTCTGCTCACATATGATTGTACAGCCACACATCCAGGCTGTCATATTGTTAAGTTTGCAGATGATACAGCGGTGGTGGGATGCATCACAAACAATGATGAGTCCAGCTACAGACAGGAGGTGGAACACCTGGAGAGCTGGTGCAAAGAGAATAATCTTCACATGAATGTGAAGAAGACAAAGGAGATGATTGTGGACTTCAGAAGGAACAAACACACCCACGCCCCACTGAACATAGGTGGATCTGCGGTGGAGGTGGTCTCCAGCTACAAATACTTGGGTGTACACTTGAATGATAACCTCAGCTGGAGCAACAACACCACCAGCCTGATCAAGAAAGGTCATCAGAGACTCTACTTCCTCAGACGGCTGAGACGAGCTGGTCTGAGCAGCCCAGTTCTCACCTCCTTCTACAGGTGTGCAGTGGAGAGCATCCTGTGCTCCAGCATCAACGTGTGGCATGGAGGCTGCACAGTTGCAGAGAGGAAAGCTCTACAGAGAGTGGTGAAGGCTGCACAGAAGTCTGTTGGAGTCAGTCTCCCCACCATCACAGACATTTACACCTCCAGATGCAGGAAAAGAGCCACCTGCATCATGAAAGACCTCACTCACCCAGCACACTCACTCTTTGCCCCACTCCCCTCAGGACGGAGGTTGAGGAGCATCAAATGTAGAACCACTAGACTGAGGAACAGCTTCTACCCTGAGGCTGTTAGACTCATGAATAAATAAATAATAAGAATAAACACTGCAAAATATCACATCATGCTGATGCTGATCTGTTTTCTTGTTGCTGTGTTCATCTGTGACCATCTGCTCATAAAGACTCATGTTCGTGCTGCTGTTTATAATGATGTTTTTCTTTCCACTACATTAGGGCTTAGTGTATTACTAGTTGATGTTTCTCTTAGTTAATTCTAGATGTTATTACTGTTTTTCTCTTGCATTTGTTGTTGGATGTAACTGGGACCCCGTGTACATAATCTCGTTTTCATAACATGTACCACATGCGGTGCAAATGACAATAAAGACTCTCTGACTCTGACTCTGACTCTGAATTGTAAGATCTGGAATAGTTTTTGGACATTTTTTTAAAAACACTTCTACAGATTTGCTGATATGTGTTTGATATCAACCACATTTTTCATGTTGGTGTCATTTAAGGCAGACATCGGCGTCAAAGTTTTCCAGGAGAACGCTGAACAGCCTGCGTTTTGACCCACGACATCCTGATGACCGGAATGAGCCCATCACTGCTGGTCTTCACAAGGACATTTTGAGCGTGGAGCCATTGTTGACCTATTGCAGGTGTAGTAGTAAACATTAAAAACCACTAACGCTTATCTGTATGTTTCTTTAATTCCTTTATTTGGTCTACATTTGAAAGCTTCATGTTTTTTTCTTTTGAGGTATGCTGTGCCCCTGGCTGCAGTTCTCGATCCAGACTCTCCGGCAGATGACGCTGACGACTGCGGCGGTCCCTGTCCAGTCCCCACACCATCAGAGAGACCTGCCAGAAGTTCAAAAAGTCTTTAAATGTCTCACAAGCAGAATCAGATTTAATTGAGGCAGAAACACGCAAACAGTCATGCAGTGAAGAGAGGACGCAGCAACACAAAGGTATAAATTGATAACAGATATGAAGGAGAACGAAGACATTACCTTGCTCCGTTCAGGGTTGCGTGTCTTCACCAAGCATGGATTCCTGTAGCCTCCACTGACCGGCTGACCATCAACAGGTCTGGGACAGTCCGTCTGTTAGAGATAAAAAATCCAGCAAATTTTTGGGATGCGACAAACATGTGCATCAAGTATCACACTGAACAGAAAACATGCTTATTACACTCAGATTCAATGCCAGCTGTACTCCTACGAAGTAGAAACAGTGAAGACTTTTCTTTCATGCAGAAGCTGCTATCCAAAGCTGAAGGTTTTATCTGGAGAAATTGTGAAGTTCCCCGTGATGTTTTTGCACAATGTCAAGATGATTACAACAGAAGCTTTTCTCATTTTACTGATTAAAATACAGCTGAAGTTTGCACGTTATCAAGATGTTTCTACCAGTTTTTTGGTTAACAAAATAAACTGTGCATTACTGAAATGGCTTCATTTTTATTTCAATTATTACATTCAATTATTGCACACATTCTGTATTTTGCATAGAAAATAAAGTTAATGGCCAAAGTCTGAATGAAAAGAGGAAAACCGTTACCTTGCTTGAAAAAGAGTCACGTAAGCACAGGTGTGTATGATGTCCTCCAGAATCGGGTGCAGGTCCCATCCAGAAGATGGAAAGATTTTATTCGGCCAATCAGTCGCTCCACATGAACGCACACTTCAGCGCGATTTGTCTGGTCTGCTCCACCTGTAAATGTGATGAAGAACAGCTTCTGTCATTTTTGAAGACAAATATGAAGACCTCAAAACACAATAAACAAAACAGTCTTATGTATAGTTAAACTGTATGCTTATACACACACACAACTCTCGTTCATGTGCGTGCATTAGTTTTGACCCATAACATGCAAAGGATGATGTATTACAAAAATGAAATGTTGAGGAATAGGCAGATACAGGGTTTTTATTAAAACTAGTGACAACTGCATCTTCTTTTCAGATGAATTATGATGAAATGCCTCTATGCAATGTATCATTTGCATGAACTTGTAATTTAAACCTATCATTATTTATATTATTTATTTTTTCAATAGCAACCTCAGTTTGAGCATACATGCCATAAGATTTTCTGAATTTCCTTTATGCTAGCAATGTGTATATTCCTTTCCAACTGAGAAATATTATTATACAATTAATACTTGAGATACATTAGTTATTTTTTTAACAACACTAATTCCATTTAATCATTTTTTTCTCCCATTTCTTCTCATTTCACTCTATCGGTATATGTTTGAAGACAGGATGATTGCTCTTTTTTTCTGTGACAGCATGTCACAGATGCTCCCAGCAAAACTGTGCTATTAATTTACAGAAACAGAGAAATGGCCGAAATGTTTTCAGATGCAGTGCTGTCAGACCTCAAATAATGTAAAAAAAAAACATGTTTGTCTTGTGGAAACTACTACTGTATATTTTTTCAACGCAGAAAGAGTTCAAATGATAACAGGCTAACAGTGCAGTGGTCTGTTCATTTTTATACAGCTGCATGTTTGATGACATTTTACTCACCTGTTATTTCTTCAGGGGGGTTGAAGGAAGAATCTCCTTGCATGTCGCAGGTTGAAACTTCAACACAGGCAGTGGACTGAGGTACAGAGAGGTCTCGTAGAACTATCTGCTAGCTTATCAACTGTCCAGTAGCATTCTGCTGCGGGAGGTTGTTCTCTGTTTTGTCTGTTTCCCATATCCAAGATGTAATGTAGGAACGTAATCCACGGAGTTTGGCCATGCCAGATAAAAAATGCTGATTACACACTTTGCTGTTTTGTGTCGGGGTGAAGTCCTGCCGGCGAAGCGCTTGAAGCCACATCTTCCTTCTTTTAGTCGCTTTACTCGACTTTCCTAGAGGGACTTGGTAAAACGAACAAGTCTCACCTTCTTCTTTTACTCGTTTACATTGCCTCGAACAATTCTAAACACAATAAAAATCATATTTCCCCACCGCAACCGTTGGCAGTAATGAAAACACTCCAGTAGTGTGGCTGCGTTAGCCCCAGCTTCCGATAAATTCTAGAAAAATGCGAGTGCGCATGCGCGATGACGTCAACTGGTAAAAGGTCTATTCAATTGCACATTCACACCTCCCCAAACAAACCAGACTTTCTAAGCAAACAGACTAGAGTTTGATTAAAGTGGACTAAACAGGGCAGGTGTGACAACACCCTTAAAGTCCAACCACGTCATTTCAATCAGGTTGAACTGCTGGCCCTTTAAGACATCTTGATTCTGTTTGTTTCCAGATGTTCTGTTGTAGATCTGCTGCTGTGTTTGGGATCATTGTTCTGTTTCATGATGAAGGGGAGTGGTGGAGCAGAGGTTAGAGTAGGCGGGCCTGTGGTTGGAAGGTCGCCGGTTCAACTCCCCATTCATTCATTCAACCTTTATTTAGTCAGGTAAATCTTGTTGAACCTCATGGGCTCATTTACGAAAGCGACCTGCTAAAACTAAAGAACGATGAACAGCAATGGTAGAATTTCCTTAAACAATAAACAATAAACAAACAATAAACAATAGAAAACAAAAAAGAGAAAAAAACAAAAGAAAGAAATACTTTTTTTTATTTTTTTTTAACAAAGTATCAAAAAACGAGCAAAACATAAGGTAGACGTATAAAATCAAAGACAGGAACAAATCTGCATTGGTTTTTGCCAGGATTCCAACAGATTCTGAAAACCATTTAGAGAAGTCAAGGTCGAGAGCTTCAGATCTTTTTGTAAGATATTCCATGAAGCAGGAGCGGAGTAGGAGAAGGCCCTTTTTCCAAGTTCAGTCCTCACTGACGGAACACTGCAGGTAATCATGTCCTGAGAGCGCACACTGTAGCTGCACTCACGCAAAGACATGTAGGAGGAGATGTATGAGGGCAGCAGACCAAGAAGTGATTTGAAGATGAAAATGTACCAGTGGAAGAGTCTGCGTGAGGTTAATGATGTCCAGTTAACCAGTGAATACAGGGTGCAGTGGTGGGTACGATAATCACAGCCAGTTATGAATCTTAGTGCACCATGATAGACAACATCCAACATCCGCAGGGTGCTTGTAGGAGCATTCATGTAGAGAATGTCACCGTAATCAATGGAGGGAAGGAAAGTCACAGATACAAGGCGTTTCCTAACATTCAGTGTTAGACATGATCTGTTTCTGAAAAAGAAACCCAGTTTAACTTTCAGTTTCTTCACTAGGTTTTCCACGTGGAGTTTAAAAGAGAGATGTGAATCGATCAGGATACCCAGATATTTATAGGAATCAACAAACTCAATAGGGACACCATACCGACAGCATCAAAATGTGGGAGGGAAAGGTGAAGCGTCCACACCTGCCTCCACCATAATTTGCTCTACCCTGGGCCATTGAGCAAGGCCCTTAACGCCCACCATCTGCTCCCCCGGGTGCCCTAGATAGCAGCTCTCTGCTCCACACTGAGGGCTGTGGTAGCTCAGTGGTCTGTGGTTGCATCAGGAAGGACATCTGTCGTAAAAATAATTACCAAGTTTCCGTGCGAGTTAGTTCGCTGTGACGACTCCTGAAGAAGGGAGCAGCCGAAACAAGAAGAAAGAAGAAAATCTGTTTCATGACTAGGGACAAGCTTCAGCTGTCGGCTAGATCATTTTGATGCAAGGAGTTCATGGATGGAATTGGTTGTGTAGCAGCCAAAGCAAGCCCCAATACCCCTCCACCACCGTGCTGACAATGAGTGTGAGGTGTTTACGCAGTTCCCTTTCAGTCATGTCTCTCGGTGAAACATATGCTATGGGAATTGCACCCCCGCGCGATTACCTGAAGGAATACATTCACGCCTTTACGTCAGCGTCGCGCCAGAGGCCCCAACCTCTGGGTACTTAAGCCGCTGACGCCCATTCATCATTCTCTTATTGCCAGTGGCGGAGCTAGACTTTTATTGCTGGGGGTGCCGAGGGGGGCAGAGGTGGGGCCAAGGCTATCAGTAAGGGTTCCACTTACAGTGGAGGATTTTTTGGGAGCAGACTGCAGCCAACAAATAAACAATAATTTGTAAGATCAATCAAGCCTACTGCCATCCTTCCACATTAATGGAGAATTCTGCTAACGCTAGCGCGGACATCTGGAGGATGGAGCCAGCACGTTCAGCTAAGTTTGGGCAGTTCCCAGTGAGTCCACTTCATGGTCTATCCGACCCACCAGCAGAATCCCAGAAAGATGAGTGGTGCCCTCAACACTGACCCAGTAAGGAGCAGAAACTGATGACATGATGCAACTCTTGGTCTGGTTGTGCCATTTTTAGCTGAAGACACTTCATAAATCATTTCCTGGCTTGCAGTGATAATAACTGACTTTATTTGATCACATTAAATAACTTCTTTCAACCAAAATCCAAAGTAAACTATTTATTAAAATAGTCAAACTTTGTCTAAATTCATGTGTGTATAGAACTGAAATAATTCCTGCTTAAAAAGTTAACTTTGCCTTTAAATAGGAGAATTAAAGCTCCCCTGACATCATCTTTTAACTTTCCATAAAATGGCACAACATATATATATATATATATTAAGATTGACCTCTGATCGTTTTTGCTAAAACAATGTTAAATTAATGTAAATTCCTCTCAAAAATAGTTTAAAATTAGCGCCATTTATTTTACATGGTAAATACCAGTGGTGGGCAAATGAACGCTAGGTAGCGCTAAAGCGCTAATCCGCTTACAGTGGACCTAAACTTTTTGTCAGCGTTTTTGTGAATTGACTAACTTTTATAATTCATAAGCGGATTTGTGCTATTTTTATTTAAAATGCAGTACCGCTAATAACTAATTATCTATCAGTAAAAACCAATAAACTTATTTACAAGCTCTTATGCTGCTTGTTTTACCTTTTTCCCCACCGTAAACAGCAGAGAGGAGGAAAGGGTGTGAGGGGGAGGGGGGCAGAGCTGAGAACAGACTCGGCTCTACCATGTAGGTAAATGCCTGGGGGTCCCATTTCAGCAGTGGCCCCGGCCCCGCCTCGCCCCGTGCAGTCACCTACATCACTAACATTGCTCATGCTTGTTAATGTACATTTAACATAAAAATAATTATAGTTACGATGAAAACGATCATTAAATACGCAATAAAAAAAACGGTCGATTTCTTTATCCCCCTACTAAAAATGGACTATTCCATCTTGACATCTTCCGGGTCACTCAGAGGTGAACTCGGGGGCTAATTCTGTGGCTACTGTTTGTGCTGGGTACTTGGATAAATCCGTAGAGAACCCCGCTGTTTCAAGCCAAATTAACGCGGCCGGAGGAGTTTATTGAGGGTTTTGTGTCGACCATTTGACGGTGAGTCGTTATTTTTATGTATTTTAGTTACTTTTCATTAAATCTGTTGACTACCTATAGACGCTAACTCTGTGTCTGCCTGTTGGTAGTGCTGGGTTACTAATGGATAAATCCGTAGAGAACCCCGCTGTTTCAAGCCAAATTAACGTGGCCGGAGGATTTTATTGTGTGTTTTGTGTCGACCATTCGACGGTGAGTCGTTATTTTTATGTATTTTAGTTACTTTTCATTAAATCTGTTGACTACCTATAGACGCTAACTCTGTGTCTGCCTGGTTGTGCTGGGTTACTAATGGATAAATCCGTAGAGAACCCCGCTGTTTCAAGCCAAATTAACGCGGCCGGAGGAGTTTATTGAGGGTTTTGTGTCGACCATTCGACGGCGAGTCGTTAGTTTCATGTATTTGGGTTACTTTATGTATAAATGCGGTGGCGACACACCCGTGTATTTGAGATTTAAACGTGGTTTTAGGGATTAAAAGATCATTCTATTTTTTGTTAATTTCGTGGCCGAATAGAATATATGTACGTAAAGTATTAAATAAATCCTTTGATTTTTGTAATTTCATCCTTTTAGGATCATTTTTGTTACTTTTCAGTTGGCAGTGTAGTGCAAATATTGATAACGCTGCCGGCTATATATAAATATATATATATATATATAGAAATATATAAATAGCGGATTAGATTAGCTTCCCCTAATTTTCATAAGACATTTGTGCTTTTGAAATTGTGGACCTAAAAAAATTAATAAGCGTTTTAGAAATTGTGGAACTAATTTTTTAATTAGCGGTGCCCAGCACTGGTAAATACGGATTTTCCCGTCGCGGGATTATGACGTCAGAAAAAGACTCGCCTCAAATGCGCACATTGAATACAATGGACGAAGATACAAACGCGATCCGTCCAATTTAGCCATTTAAAACTTTATATTTTAGCGGTTTGTCTTCAGAGAAGCCAAAGTTATTTCGAGTAAACAGCAGGTTATATATTTTTTTCTGCTGCTGCTGGTTTTTGTAGGCATTTCACTTCATGAAGTGAGCAGCTGTGTGATGAGTTACAGGAGCTGCAAGTTGAGAGGCAGAAGGAATTCTACAACATCTAAATCGTTTCCATAGCACTGAAATGGTAATATATTAGTTAATCCGCTCATTCTCAATCAGTTCATCTGGACAGTTTCTTTTTAGCAGAAACGTTTCACCCTCACTCCAGAGGGCTTCCTCAGTCAGAGTAGTCCAAAGCACACTGAAGTTAACCCACCAAGTAAGCAACTTATGTGGACCAACCAGTTTGCTGTAGCCAAGATGGTTTCTGGGGGCGTGTCCCTCGTCGACTCCTCCCAGGCAGGCAGACATGTCCAAAGTGGTTCAAGACAAGAAAGTTAATTCTCAATAGTCCAGGTATCAAATCCGCTCATTCTCAATCAGTTCATCTGGACAGTTTCTTTTTAGCAGAAACGTTTCACCCTCACTCCAGAGGGCTTCCTCAGTCAGAGTAGTCCAAAGCACACTGAAGTTAACCCACCAAGTAAGCAACTTATGTGAGAAGCAACTGATTGAGAATGAGCGGATTTGATACCTGGACTATTGAGAATTAACTTTCTTATATTAGTTAATGTTTCTAATAATTATTCAACATTAATTTATAGTTTAAAAAATGAGTCCCTTTTAAAATATCCGTTAAATATTTTAATGTTTATTCTAACATACGTTCTGAAAAACATCATTCATATTTCCAGTTGAAATTTGCATGTTTACATGCACTAAATGTTCACTAAAAATAAAATGTTTATATGTCAATCATTAAATTTAAAAATAAATTTATATCAAATACCGTCAAAAAACATAAATTTCCATAGCTGTTTTAATAAAAATATCAGTTTGTGTTTTCAGGTTTCCAGGTCTCCAGTCCATCACCTGAGGCTCTTCCTGTTGAACCACAACTAGTACAACCCAGACTTTCACATCACAGCAGGTAAGATTGCATCAACAAAAAGAATAGTACTCAACAATATTCTTTGATGTAAATCTGTTGATTTTCTGTGGTTCTGATGAGGGAAGTGACAAAGTGGATGCAGCATTCAGCCCATAATGGACCCAGGAGACAGATGTCCTCTACGTCCAGACCTACAACACCTGGACATCCAGGAGGGTGGACGAGGAGGTGGTGGAGTCTGAAGAAGTGTACAAGCAGCAGGATGAGGAGAAACTAGTTCTTAATGACACAGCTAGCTGCTCAGTAAAATTGAATTTCTAGTAAAATTCTGATTTTGCAGATTTACAGCTGTAAAGTGTCATTTTTACAGAGCTGATGATGTCAAACACCACTTGCTGATATTTTTTAAACTCAAATTTGAGTTTGGCTGGTGCCAAACTTTAATGAATGAAAAATAAATAAAACAAATGTAGTGAAGTTGAGATGTTAATGGTGTCACACTTCTTCCTCCATCTCACCCTTCGTTATTGCTACAAGCTTCTACCCTGAGGCTGTTAGACTCATGATCACTGTGGAAATCCACTGATTACTGTGGAAAAAATTGCTGTAATGCCATTTGATTGTTGATATGTGCTGCTGACTAACCATGCTGCTGATCTCATGTTGCTGATTTATTTCCTGTTGCTATGTTCATTCATCCTCATCTGCTCACACAGACTCATGTTTGTGCTGCTGTTGTTTGGCACATTGTTTTGTACTAGTAGTGCTTAGTGTATTCTTAGTTTAGTGTATTCTTAGTGTATTTCTTAGTTCATATTTTAGATCTTATTACTGTTTATCTTTGCAATTTGTATTTTTGTTTGATGTAACTGGGACCCTGTGTACATAGGTTCATTCCACCTCATGTACCACATAGTATGAATGACAATAACGACACCTTGACCTTGAGAACTGATAGAACAAATGATCCTTCATAGCACCCTCAGCAAAAATGCTTAGCCCCACTTAGCACCTGCAGAAAAATATCTGTGGAGCCGCCACTGTTTTGATCTGTGATCTAAATATTTTTAAGTTTAGAAATCAAGTCTTTTTCTAAACAGTTTTAGTGTTTGACTTTGTCCACACTCATAAAACACACAATAAAGTAGAGAAAAAAAGAAGAAAAAAAAATGTCTGGGGGGGCCAATCAGATGGCTGGGGGGGCACTGCCCCCCCCTCTAGATCCACCCCTGGTTTTGTCTCCGTCACCCTTAATTAATGATTAGTGCACAATAAGCAGTCATATATACCAATAAACTAATTATTAGCCATCTATAAGGAGAGCCTTACGGTAAAGTGGTACCATAAATTCAATAGACTTAAGACCTGATCCCACATTTAACAAGGTTAAACAAACAAATAAATAATTGATGCCCCTCAGATGTTTGCATCCACTAGAAGGAGCTCTTTGGGCAGCACAACGAGAATCTACTCGTTATTAATAATACAATAATATGGCTGACTCGTTAAGACAAAGTGTTACAGATCACATGAAGTTTGTTTCACAGATTTTCAGAATATTTATTAATTTACCATTTTATGTTGATTTGTCACAAGTTTTATTTACAGAACAATTACAGTTATCAACACCGAAACAAAAACTATAAATAAGCGAATAAACAGACATTCAAGTGCACCTTTAAATAAACAGTTTAACATGTTCAGGTTGCAGACAACAGCTGTGACTGAGTGTTGCTCATTTCTCTTAAACTTCATCACATTTTCCAGTCTGACCTTTAGCACAGAAGGTGTTTCTTGTGTTAAAAGGCTGCAGACTATTTAGCCATGAGGTCAGTTAGCTTAGTCTTGGGACACTAGGAATCCTTAAAAATCGTGCATTTCTAAATAACGTTGAACGTTTGGCTAAAAGGCAAATGATCTGAAACAACATTCAAAGCCATGTAAGTATGCATGTAAACAGATTTACTTTAAACTGCAGAGCAGGTCTGCTGCTTTGCGTCACACCTTTGATCAACATTAGAAACAAAGTGCATTTCAGGAGCCTCAGCCTGCTGATACCATTCATCAGCGGCGACAAAAAGGCACTGCATCCACAGCCAACATTCCTCACTTTAGATTATTCCCAGGGATAATTTGAACTTCGATAAAGTGACAAGAAAACTTTGCTGCACTGAAAAGTGGAACACCAGAAGGTCCAACAGTCTGGCATAGAACAGAAAAAGCTAAAAGAACAAGTTTGCTTTTAGAATATTTTCACCCATTAGCAAATGTGCCTCTTCAAATGTTGATGGCAGTGTAAAAGTACTTCCCATTTACTCGTTCATGATTGTCTAGTAATACTCAGCGATGTGTCTTGTTGCTATTCTGGGTTTATTTTACCAGTTACGTTGGATTTATGTTAGCCATTTTGTACTTTTCTTTAAAATATCTTGTAAACGGAGCCTGACGAGGCTCACAAAGAACAAAACTCTTAGCGTATGCGTTTGCCTTTTGGAAATCAAACCAAAAACATGATACCATAACCAAAAGGCTTATTAAGTGCATTGTCGTTCATGCACATTCTCTGTATGAAAGTGTCTTCAGAAATGGTTTCAACACATTAGGAATAAGAAATAAAGCACTGAGCACGAAACTGGAACATGTTTCAGTGTTAACAGCTGTTATCTGAAGTGTTATGGTGGAACTTCCTTCAGAGGGAGATGATCTGTC
>JBBPBX010018100.1:0-14131 GCA_038048925.1 Garcialebias charrua
TGTCACCCAGTCTGGTTCAAAGTAAACAACTTTAGCTTAACTTAGCTCCAGAACTCCTTCCTCCTATTTCTTATTTTTCATAAGCTATTAATCTGTCAAGTAATGTGCCAACAGTTAAGTTTTAATTGTCTGTTTGTTTTAATTTGAATTCTTGTCAACGTAGTTATTAAATCAGAGCTAATATCGATACCAATGTTTAATGTAATTCTGTGATAGTTTCAATAAAAGGTCTATTTTCTGGTAGACCAATATAAATTGAAGTCTAAGCGTGAAATTACATTTCTGATTAATCACAGTAGAAACAATTTAGTATCGGAAAAAGGAAGAACTCGCACTTTGGTGGCAGTTTGTGCAAGATTAAAGTCTGCTAAACTGCGCATCTACAATAATGATGGCTCAGTAAGTGTTTAAATACCTTACAAGCATCATTATTCTATTACTACAGGTAGTTCTTCAATTCAGCTTTCAGTAAAGGCTTCATCTGAAACTTTTGCATTGTCCAGTTCTGTTCAGCATGTTAATTATTAGCTTATCTTTCATTGCGAATTCCACCCCATCATTTATCTAACTCAAGGACTCCACTTTTTAAAAAGCTTTTAAAGTAGACACCCAGGCAGTATAGCAGATTCTCACATTAAATGGTTCATACAAATATCCGTCAGATAAAAAAGCCCGCACCATTACATGTCAAGTGGAATCAGCAGGTTAAAAAGCTACCCTGTTTTCAGTTGCAAATACGGTCCCAGCTGCACCTGCACAGGCTGTAGATGCTGCAAATGATTTCTTGATGATTTCTGAGAGAAAGAGGTGTGAACAGTTCAACAGGTAGACCTCCACCCCCTGTTCACTATAAACTGGCAAGTCATAAAGAGCAAATGACAACAGCTAATGATAAAAACTGTCCTGCTAAAGAAACTGAGAACTACAAAAAACTAAATCACCTGTGGCTCTTGTGAGAGAAGTAATAGTTCCAGAGTCAGTGATGCAGTGATGTTGTTAAACTGATGGCTGCAACATTTGATAAAATAACAAGCCAAACAAACAGTGACGTACCACTAGGAAAATCTCAGGTTTTTGGGTTAATTGCGGAGCGTCTTTATCTATTTTACAGAAACTGTATACAAGCAATGTGTTCACAATGCCCACTGACAGAACCCAAAGTTAATTTAGTCCCATATATGAAAAAGTTTTGTTTGGTTGTCCACAAGCTACAGCAGGAGTAGCAAATCAATGCATCAAAGTTCCAGCATCATTCTATACAGTATAGTGAAAACTGAAAGTTATGCACCATAACTCATGTTCCCTGAAGGAAGGGAACGAGGTGCAACATACTTGCTATGGGAATTGCGCCCCCGCGCGATTACCTGAAGGAATACATTCACGCCTTTACGGCAGAGGCGTCACCCTCTGGGTATTTAAGCGGCTGACGCCCATCCATCTTTCTCCAAGATTGCACTTCACCGAGCTTTCAGCATTGAAAGGGCCAGATATGTTGCACCTCGTTCCCTTCCTTCAGGGAACATGAGTTATGGTGCATAACTTTCAGTTCCCTTTCAGTCTGGTCTCTCGGTGCAACATACTTGCTATGGGAACGTAATCCATTCACGCCCTTGAAATGCTCAGCAAAGTGCATGTGAGAACATCCGTCACAATACAGGGAATGTAGAGAGCACATGCTAAGAGGAAAAAATGCAGAATGTAAAGAACATCAACGTGATGTTTCCACTGGGCATATATATGTACAACACCAACTAGAGACAGCCCAAGCGTGCTCCACCAGTGTGAGTACTTATCATCTCCTTTTCCCTCTGGAGCATCCTGAGAAACAGGAGGAGCAATGGACCCACTACGTCACAAGAAATTGGGTGACAGAATGTGGAGGTAGAAAACCCAGGCCAAGCACAGGGTAACCTCCCAGGTCCTTATTAGAAAAACCTTTCTTTCTTATTTCTTTTATATAGGGCACGACTAACAAGTGGAGCCCATCCTGATGTTGGAGATCAGTTAGGGAGAGGGGAAACCCTTCCAACAGACATCTCCTAGGCAAAACATAAACACCAAGGGGTACCCTTGTGAATGTTGTTACTGTTTGTTTTGAGACAAAGCAACCAAAGCCTTAGGCTCTCAGCCAGTTCCCTTCAGAGACCAGGCTGAAAGTTGCCATAACTCTGGACGTGGGTGTAGAAGCTGTCCACGTGCCTGAGTCAGCAGGTCCCTGTGAGAAGGCAATTGCCATGGTATCCCTGATAACATTGAGATCAACTCCGGGAACCACGTTTTCTGTGGCCATCTGGGGGCTATGAGAATCAGGGAGGGGGCTCTCAAATCGTGACCAGACCTGTTCCACAATCCATAGGTTCAGGCTCCATTCTGACGCCAAAAGAGGTCCTCTTGAGAGGCCGTCTGCTCCATAATTTAGTTCACCAGGGACATGAGTCGCCCTAAGTGACAAGATTCTTGGAGCACACCATGTGAGCATCCTCTGCGCCAGTCCGAGTATGGGCCGGTACCTTGTCCCTCCCTCTCTGTTGATGAAGGACACTGTGGTCCTGTTATCTGATTTCACCAGGATATGTTGTCCAGCAATCAGACCTTTATTGAAGAAGTATTTTAACGACAGGAATATGACCAGCAACTCCAGGAAGTTGATATGTAATCTCGCTTCCTGTTCATTCCAAAGGCCGCGGGTGTTCTGATTTCTACAGATCGCCCCCCATCCGGTTTTTGAGGCGTCCGTCGTGATGACCACATGAGATGACACCCTTCCCAGTGAGACCCCTTCCGTGAAAACGGACAAATCTCTCCAGGGTTCCAGGGCCTTCAGGCACTCCGAGGACCAGTTTACACGGCGCGTATTTTGAGTGTAACCGCTAGGAGCCAAGATGGTGTAGTGGTTAGGGCGTTTGACTTGGGACCCGAAGGACGCGGGTTCGCGTCCCGGCCACTACACACCTTGGGGTGTCTATGAGTGCACACCTATTTCTCCAGCTCCCCGAGCGCCTTCTATGGCTGCTCACTGCACCACCTGGTAGGTGGTTGGGTTAAATGCAGAGACGAATTTCGTCTGTGTATGGGAAACATACGCAGATGACAAGATTAGACAATTATTATTATTATTACTTTCTCTTTGCGACTTTGCTTATCGCCTACACGGCGTTGCTGGCCCCCCTCTTTGACTCCGATACTTTTCTGACCCTGCTCTCAAGGTGGAAGTTTTTCGCTGACCCCCCGCTGATAATGTAAACATCTCCCGTGGAGCTTTTGTGTCAACCACATGCGCGCAGCCCGCACGCGCGGACAGTCTGACATTTCACGTGTCACGCTGCAAAATATAACAGTTTAACAATAATAAACAGTATTTATGTTGGCGTGGGAGATGTAAATTTATCTGAACTACAGTATCTATCTGGACTCGTTACATTTTTTAAACAGTGCGTAACGTGCTGTGAAAATGAAGACACCAGGTTTATTTTTTATTTATTTATTTATTCAGCACCACAAAGTTTACAACACAAACACTGAGAATTAAACTGAACACACTATTAAAACACGTGAACCGAACTGTAACTACGTTAATGAACTGGACTCTTGCTGTGTGTTCATCTGGACCCATCAGAACCGCCGAACCGTCTGCCTGTTTGTTGGAACGACAGCTCCACCTGGCAGAAATAAATAAATAAAAACTCAGTTGTTGTGTGATCAAAGTAAACACAAGCAAACATTATATTAAGAACGTTGATTTACCTGCTGTAAGTCAGCTGTTTATCACGGAGGAAAGTCCGGTTCTGGTCCACAGTCCACTCAGCGGTTCTGGTCCACAGTCTCAGCGTCTGGTGTGCAGCTTGTTAGATGAAGCGGGTCCCACTGACTCAAATCTGTTGACTCTTATCCAAATTCCAGCTTTAACTTGTTGTTAACTTGTTGACAACAACTTGTAGTTAGCTGATTTTAGCCAGAGAGGAAAGCAGACGAGGCAGCTGTTTACCTCAGGCTGCACGCATGCGCAGTAGTGAAGGTTCCAAAAATCACAGCGCCATCTAATGGCCCAGCATGGTAACTACAGTGAAATCATGAGGACGGGGGGTGGAGGGGGAGAGAGTCGTATCCACAGAATTCGACCGTGTCAACGCAAAACTTTTCACCTAATTAACATACCCAAAACATCCGTTTCCCCCACACAGTGTCCGTGTGAACAGGGCCTGAATCTATCCTAACCTTTCCTGCTTGATTAGGCAAGGCGGGTTGTATTCGTCGGTCTAGCCATACTTGTATGGGCCGCATTTTCAGTAATGCGTGTGGCACACAAGGAATGGCTGCCGCCAAGAGGCCTAAAAGGTGTTGGTAGGTTTTCACAGGGACCCGTTGGTCCAGTTTAAATCTTTCCAGGCAATGGCGAATGGAGGAAACCCGTTCCTTCAAGAGCCATGCTCTGTACCGGACAGTGTCGATCTGTACTCCCAGAAATACGATAACCCATGATGGAGTCAAATCGCTTTTTTGTAGGTTTATGACAAAACCGAGAGACTCCAGGTAGATATCACCTTATAGGAGTGTGACTGGGCCTGCTTTCTGCTTTCAGCCAGAATCAGCAGGTCATCCAAGTAATTCATGACCCTGAGTCCTTGATTCCTAAGAGGGGTCAGGGCTGCATCCAGACATTTAGTAAATGTGCGCGGAGCAGTCTTTAAACCGAAGGGTAAAGCTTTGAATTCATAAGCGTTTCCCTCGAACGCAAAGCGGAGGAACTTTCTATGTTTCCTCTACACGCCTATATGGAAATAGGCATCTTTTAAATCCACTGTACATGCGTAGTCTTCTGGTCTCACAGACTGGAGAACTCGCTGCAGTTTAAGCATCTTGAACTTAAATGTTTTAATCCTTTTGTTGAGAGTCCTGAGATCCAGAATCGGTCTCAGGAAATTATCCTTTTTGGGCACCAGGAAGTACTTGCTGTAGTGGCCAGAGCGTAGTTTGCGTCCTGAAACCAAACTAATCACTCCCTTTTGCAGCATTGTCGAAACTTCCTCCCTCAGCACGTGTAGGGTTGATCTTAGATTGCAGCACCCCTGTGAAGCGGGGCTGTCTTTTTGAGAACTGCAACTTGAGCCCATGACATATCGTTGTCATGTCCCAATCGTTTGGTTGACATGCCTTCTAGGCCAGCGCATGCGCGCTGAGCCTGGACGGCATGTTGAATTGCTGCTCATCGTGTTTTAGCGCTGGAAGGGTGGCCTTTGACCCCTCTCGCGCTTTATCGAGCAGACTGGTCGGCCCGACAGAAGATATCGCGAGATCTGACCGTCTCTGGCAGAGCTCGTGTATCTTGCTGTGGTTCATAGTTTGACCACATGGTTTGTTTATAAAAATGGGACTCGAGTCAAGAACCAGGGCAGTCTGTGCTTTGGTACTTTTATTTTTGTACATGTCTGAAACAGTGTTTGTTTTGTTTGCACATGCAATAGGCGAGTCATGTTTGGTGCGCGCACACATGTCACCAGTTCCTCGTAGTTTCTTACGAGCAGAGACTGGGATCAAAAGGTTAGGTTCCCGTACCGTGTGTGGGCGAACCTGTAAAACTGTCAGTCCGTCCTGGTTCATCAGGCCCGAGACTTTGTTCCGTACGGGGTCACCGAAGGGGCCCCCGGTTGGTACTGGAAAGTTTCACCGTCACCAGCGGGTCTCTTCCGTGGGAGGCCATGCGTGTTTTCCTTTGAGGGAGCAAAACTTTTCCTCGGCAACCCCTCGCGGAGGGCTTCTGCTTGTTTGCGTCTTTGTTCCAGCCTGGCCTGGACGCGTTCCAGGGCTCCCCCGAAGAGTCCCGTCGACTCGATCGGGTGCTGGAGGAAAGTAGACTTCTGTTTTTCCTGGAGGTCCGACAATGTTAGCCAAAGATGGCGCTGGGTGACAACTATTCCCGCCATTGCCTTGCCTTGGGAAATGGCTATTGTCCCCATCATGCAGAGCACGAGGTCAGAGGCACGACGGGCCTTCTCCATGGCCTCCGTTACGGCCTGCTCGTCTTTCGTTACCTGGATATCCTGCAGTTTTTCTGCCATGTACGCCTGCAGCATGGTCGATGCATTCAATGCGCGAGCCGCGAGGCCCTGAGCTTTGTAGCACTTCTCGAGTTGTTTCTCCGAAGCGAGGCAGGCCCTGCTGGGTAGCGCTGGTTTCGTCCCCGTGGCTACGGGGACCAGGTGAGCCGCCAGAAGCCGTTTTCGCATTGACCAGCCCTCCCCGGCTCTCCCCGGCTCCACCCTGCTTCTAACCCGGGTTCGGCGTGTTCGCATTTACCTTTTACGCCCGGGATCCAACCTTGTTCTGGAACCATCTCCACCGTGGTTCTTATCGGGCCGAGCCCCACGGACCCAGTTTGACGTCATGTACTGCTCACATTTGATTCGTTGTTTGCAGCAGGGGCGGGACTCATTCAAAGACCGTGCTTTCTCTGTGGTAGCTCCTAAGCTCTGGAATGACCTCCCATTAGACACAAGACAGGCCTTTTCACTTGCTGTTTTTAAGTCTCTTCTTAAAACCCATCTTTTTTCTTTGTCTTTTGGTACAATCTGAGATGTTTTAACTTTGTTTTATTGTTTTATTGTATTCATAATTTATTATTTTAGTACTGTTTTTAGTCCCTTCCATTTTATGATTGTATTGTATTTTGTGATTGTGTGTACAGCACTTTGGTCCTGTTGGATGCATAAAGTGCTCTATAAATAAAGTTGGTATGGTATGGTATGGTAAACAACCTCAGCGAGAGGGCTGAATTTGATTTTGAGTTTGTTTGGTTAACACAACTCCTTTTTATTTACTCCAATAAATAAAAAAGTAAAATTACTTCTTACCAGGTGGGACGCGAACCCGCTTCCTCGGGTCAAGATAAAAGAATGTAAGCGCAATGACGATCTCTTTGAGCTACTGCGGCGGACTGCATTTTTTGGTGTCCACTTTACCTATATACCATTCAATCCTCTTAACATTCTAGCTGCACGTAGAAGTTAGAGATTATTAGTTATATTTTAAAACCCTGGCTGCGCGCAAGAGTTAGACAATATTAGTTATATTTTAATGACATTCAGGTCACGCGGAAAGGCAGAAATGGGTGCGCGCTTCGTGCTATTTACGTTCTAACATAAGCTGATACATAAGCTGATTTGTAATCAGTTATTAACAAAAATTAAACTCAGAAAAACTAATATATATATTCAGCTAACAATTTTTTTAGGGGTGTCCTCTCTTAAAACACTGTAAGCGCGCACACAAGAACACTCCACCCACGTCAAGTGAACACCCCACCCACTTCAAGGCTTGCTCTCTACATAATGCGTAATGAACGCGGGCGGGCCAGTTTGGGTTCTGGGCAAACCAGGTGCGGCCCGGGCCATTGAGGGCTGGCCAATGCGAAAACGGCTAGAGTCTCCTCTATCAGGGGTGCGCTGGCGAGGCCCACTGTCTCCATTCCCGTGACATCAAGGAGACAGGATAGTGGTAGCATGATGGGAGCTCCGGGTTCCACCCAGGAGCGTTTGAGCTTCATGAGGAAGTCCAGAAAAATTGGCATTTTCTGCGACGTTGTCGGCTGCTTCGCGTAGAAGTAGCTTCCCGCTAGCATTGTAGCCTGTTGGAGAGGCGTGAGGTCTGGCCACGTGACCTGCAGGGCATCTGCCGCCCTATGGCACAGGTCAAACAGAGCAGGTACCAACAAGTCCGGTTCCGGGAGGATTTGCGCCAGGTTCTGGGAGGAATCAACGGTTTCTCCTTTGTGACCATATTCGGCGTCTTGGTCGGACACTTCGGGCATCGAGTCCTCGACGGCAACTGAGGAGTCCGATACGTTGTCCTCTCCGACTCAACCGTTGCATTCCCGGTCCACATTTTCGAGCTCCGGTTCGGGAGCGAGCAGTTTAGTGACGTGCAACCTTCAGCGCCGCGTTCCTAGCCATGGATTTGGCCAACGCGTCCGCGCAGCGTTTCCTTACTACCGCCGACATTCGACGGCAGTGGGAGCAGGAGTCGGGGAATTCCAGCGCTTTCCTCGCATGCAGAATCCCTAGGCAGACAGGACAGGCCTCGTGGGTGTCCGTCGCTGAGAGGGAGTAGCCGCATCCGCTGGGGCATGGGCGCGAGCGAGGACTCGTCGTCCTGGTTTTCTTCCTCTTTGTCCTCCGTTTTCCCTTCTTGGGAGCCATGTCCGGAGACGAGAAGATTGGAAGTTGGTCCTAGTTTCCTTTTGTTCGAAGCCGTCTTCTTCGCTGTCTTGCTTTTGCTGGTTAGCCTGCTAATGATTAGCAGGAGGTTGTGACGCAGTTAGCGCCGTCGAGCGAAGCAGCTGCGGAAAGAGAAGAAAACTTCGAGGTAAGTAGAAAAACGCTGGACTAGCTTTCGCCAGCCCAGCAGTACACAGGAAAATTTCTCTGTACGCTCAGTGTAGGGAGCAAGCTCACCTCAGTCGAGCGATGCGACAACAGAGAAGTCCCACGAAGTTCAGGTGTTAAGCGAGGTGAAGGGCAAAAAAGAGAAAGATGGATGGGCGTCAGCCGCTTAAATACCCAGAGGGCGGGGCCTCTGGCGCGACGCTGACGCCCCTGCCGTAAAGGCGTGAATGTATTCCTTCAGGTAATAGCGCGGGGGCGCAATTCCCATAGCAAGTATGTTGCACCGAGAGACCAGACTGAAAAGGAACTGGATCACAATAAGCCTGGACCTGATTAAAACACTGTGGATTACATTAATGGAGAAGTGACTTTCATTAAAGAGGATGCAAAAGAACCTCCCTCTGCCACAAACACACGGTGAATAATATTCATTCTGCTCTACCATTTTGGATGTGTTAAGGGTTCATCCACAGGCTCAAGTAAACAACACAGTGCCATCTGTATGCCAAAAACAGAGACATCTGCCGCTCAGCGTATGTGAAGAGGTTTCAACAGAGTTCAAATGCTTACTCCAAACTGGCATAACGAAACCCGTAGATGCATCTGTATGAGTAAGTCCTAGTGGTGCCATGACAACACAAAGGAGACTTGAAGCTTTGTGTTGATCGACGAGAACTCAAACCTCAAAGCAACAAAACAGTGGCTGAAAACCAACAGTAGCAGAATGGTAGCTAAAAAAAGTAAAAGGGTGACCAAAAGCTTAAAACAACACATTATGACAAAAATGAAGCACACGTCGAGAAACAAATTTAATAGAAGTGGTTTTGAAGGATCTGAAGAGCTCTCTGTGTATCCGTGGGTTTTCTCCTGGTACTCTGGTTTCTTCCCACAGACCAAAAACATGCATGTTAGACTGACTGGTAACTCAAATTGTCTCTAGGTGTGAGTGAGAGAGTGACTGGTTGCGTGTCCCTGTGATGGACTGGAGACCTGTCCAGGTGTCCCCCAGTGTAGGATTTCCAGTTTTTCTCCTGCAGTTTCCCTACACCAGAGGGTGCCAACAAGCTCACACCTGATGACCGTTCCATTAATGAGCTCCAGGAGTATATAAGGCAGTAGAACCTTCTGACAATGGTGCATTATCTGCCAGTTGGTAGTTGTGTTCCCGGCCTTTGTATCAATCCTTGTGATTTATGAAAACTAACATCTACTTCTCAGGTGCTGTAGCCCTGTGCCTTGGACCTCCCTGGATTCTCCTAATGTCTCCTTGTGATCTCTCCAGCCATTCCTTGCTTTCCACTACCTGACCACTGGTTGTGTGAACCTTTCTGGAACTTCCTCGCTCCTCGCTACTGGAACCTTTTGGAACTTCACCTCTGTGACTACCTTGCCTGCCAACAGAAAGAGAAACACTGAACACTTAACGATGTTAAGGCATGGTTTTCTCTGAACTTCATTAGTCTTAACGAGAATAAGACTGAAGTCATGATGTTTAGACCGAGTTGCTGTCCTTCTTCCAGCATAGACCTTGGCTCACTGTCATGTTATCTCAGGGACTCTGTCACCAATCTGGGGGTGAAGTTTGAGTCTGATTTTAAATTTGATAAACAGATCAGCAGTGTTGTTCAGAAAAGTTTTTATCAACTTCGCCAAATTGCAAAAGTGAAACCAATCTTATCAAGACCTGACTTGGAGAAATTAATCCACGCTTTTATCACATCTCGTCTTGATTACTGTAATGCACTGTATGTAGGCATCAGCCAGACCTCTCTCGCCCGTCTGCAGCTCGTGCAGAATTCTGCTGCTCGCCTGTTAACTCAGACCCGTAGGCGTGAGCATATTACTCCCATCCTGGCGTCCCTTCACTGGCTCCCTGTGCACTACAGAATTCATTTTAAACTTTTGCTGTTTGTTTTTAAATGCCTGAACAACCTTGCCCCACCATATTTGTCTGAGCTGCTTCAGCCCTACTGCCCTCCCGATCTCTAAGATCAGCTGATCACTTACTGCGGACAGTCCCCAAAACAAGGCTGAAGCTCAGAGGTCAGAGCTTTTGCTGTTGTTGCTCCCAGGCTGTGGAACAACTAATGCCGGGTACCCACCAAACGTGTTTCGGGCAGCGGAAGCGGCCGGTTAACATTGAAAGTCTATGTAGAGACGCGGCGAGGCGCGGCAAATCGTGAAGCGGCGCGTTTTGAGCGTTTCAAGCGGCGCGGCAGTTCTTTTCCGCGCACGCACGCGTCCGAAGCAGCCGACGCGTCGAGCAGCCAAAGTTCAAATATTTGAACTTTCGACGCTCGACGCGTCGCAGCAACCAATCGGGAGAGCCTCTGCTATGTGATGACGCAACAAAGACGGGACTTTTTTTTGGACTTTTTAAACTTACCCCATCGAGCCTCCATGAAGAAACCAGCCTCCGGTAAGAAACTTGGCATTTTTACAGTTGCCGCTGTCCGCTCGAGCGTACGATCACCCCAAACATAAAAAAAACGTTTTAATCTCAACAAAGACCTTTGGAGCTGCAGTTCGGCTCGTAGAAAACTCACTCAAGTAGTAACGAGGCTCACGTACAGCTGATTTCATCTGCCTGGTGTACAAAAACAAAACAAACCCGACCGGAAAAGGAGCCAGACGCTCCTCCCACTGCGCATCATCAGACGCGTCTTCAGTGTGAACAGATTCCGGTGACAGGCGGCCAAAAGGGTGCGGCAAGAGCGTTTTGATGCGTTTGGTGGGAACCCGGCATTACCCTTGAGTGTCAGACAGGCCTCCTCTCTTCCTGTTTTTAAATCTCTTTTAAAAACACACTTTTATACCTTGGCTTTTAACACATGATCTTATTTTTTATGGCATTTTAACTCACAAGCAGTGAGACTGGTATATGTATTGATTTTATTTTTTTTAATTTATTAATTAATTTATTTTTTGTATGCTCTGTTTGTTTTTTAGCATTTTATTAACTTGTCTTTGTGTTTTTGTACAGCACTTTGGTTAACCCTGTGGTTTTTAAAATGTGCTATAGAAATAAAGTTGATTGATTGATTGATTGATCAGACCACCCCTCAGGATCTAAAGCCTCCTACTCTTTTTGAACCTTGCTCTCCAGGGTTCCAGTCCCATCCTGCTGATGTACTTCATCGTGTTGAAATAGTCACTTGCTGTAAATAAACACTGTTAAACTTGCCTTTGGTCTTGGAGTCACCGTTCTTAGTAATTTACTACACGGTAATTTTACTGTGTTCGGATAGGCTAAGTGCTTGGTGACTGTACAGTACTGTACATTTATCTATTTATAAATAACAAAAATAAAAAAATAAATATTTTTAATAAATGAATACATGTACAGTACTGTACAGTCACCAAGCACTTATCCTATCCTAACACAGTTTTTAAAGATGAAGGAGTGAGTTGAATCGTCTCCCTCCTCCATGCAGGCTCCATTCCTATAAAGGGAGCTAGCTCCCTTTATGTGAAAGGGAGACAATTAAACTCACTCCTTCATCTTTAAAAACTGAGTTAGGATAGGATAAGTGCTTGGTGACTGTACAGTACTGTACATGTATTCATTTATTTAAAAAAAAAACTTTTTTGTGATCCTACTTACGAATTTTCGATTTACGAACGGCCCGTAGATACGGAACTCGCTCGTAAGTCGGAGACTACCTGTATCTGGGTATTGAGTTAAACCTGAATCTCGCCTCTTGGACAGTGACTGCTGGATATGGGCACCAGTGACGTTCCCCCCCAACCCCAACCCCAACCCGACCTGAAAAGGAAGAGGCAAGTAAAGATAACAGATGGATAAAAGTTTTAAAAAATCTTCATAGCACACTATTACTGATTGAACTGAATGTTGGGATATATAACATGTATTTTTGATATGTTTTAAATAGTACAAATGCTAAGTCAGCATTCATAATGATAGGGATGAAATAAGAACACATCTTTCAAAATCAGGCGATCAAACCTATGACGGCTGCACATTTTACTGCAGGGCTGGGTGTCTTTGATTTCAGACGTTCCCTGAGCGTGGCTTTTCTTCAGGGTCCTGGTTCCCCCTGGGCTCTGTGTTCTCAGTAGCTGACTGCACTCAGTCTCTGAGAGACTCATGTCCACTCATGTGCACAGCACACACTTTTAGTTAACTCTCTACATGCAACACTTTGTGTACTTTCACTCACACCTACACGCAAACACTACTGAGTAATTGACATTTTATGACATTTCTCTCAACAATTTACATTTATGAAGTCACAAAATATGTGTTCTTGTTTAAACCTTGTGTTACAAAGTGTGTCACTTTATTTGTTATGTTCAAAGCCGACTGTAATACAAAGTAGATCAAATCAAGTTCAAGTACACCATTTTGCACAATTAGCTGCGTAGATGCTACAAGGAAGTCAGAAAACATGGGTTAGGAACTAAACCACATACCAGAATAAGTTATTCAAACAGGACTTGTCTCAGTTTAGACATGTTCATTCTTCCCACAGGAGTGGATGTGGAGCCCAGAGTAAGTCCTGGACTGGGTGTGCTTGTGTCTGTGGTGCACTTTGAGCCTGCCTGTGGACCTGACAAACCTCCTCCAGGCCTCTCTCTAATAGGTGCTAATTGCATTCCATGTCTGTTGTTCAGCAGACTGAATAAATGGAGCTGTTAGTTTGGTGGAGCTTCGGAGCATCAGCACATTCTTCTAAACTCAGTCAAAACCACAAAGGTGTGAAAAGTGCTGCTGGAAATAGACTCGGGTCAAAGCTGTCTCATCATGGAGCCTGACTCCAAGCTGGACGACACTTTACAGTCACATTATTTAAACGTACAGTGAACAGCTGTGGGAGAGTTGTACTCCTTTATCTTCTTCTTTCAGCTGCTCCCTTCCTCAGGGGTCGCCACAGTGAACGAACTCACACAAAGACTTGGCAATAATTTTTATTCTTCCAGACGCAACCACAGACCACCGAGCTACCACAGCCCTCTGTGTGGAGCAGAGAGCTGCTATCTAGAGTGCCTGCAGGAGCTGGTGGTGGGGGTTAAGTGCCTTGCTCAAGGGCCCAGAGTGGGATCAGAAGTAGAATCAGCCTTTAAGGCTCCCACATGCTCGGGCGTTGTGTGCTCCATGAGCCGCGCGGACACTGCGCAAACAGTTCAGACTTCATACTTGACGAGCGTGCACCCTGATGGGCTGCAGCCCAGCTCCGCAGGCAAGGGGTGTTTACTTTCGGGACACATTGAGTTTGCCGATTGGTCATTTGCTGACATGCCTACTGGATTGATTGACAGGTCGCCAAAAAAAAAAAAAAACAACAACTGAGAGCTACTGGCAGCCCTAGTTAGAGGCAGCTGGCAGCCCAGGAGCAGTGGTGTTCTGTGTTTATATGTTGTTAATAAAAAGTTCTAAAAATTAAAAAACAAACAAACAGGGAGCACTGACCCTGCAGCCACACATCAGACCAGCTCACTGGGAAATCTCCCGCAGCCACACTGGGCCTGATTTTAATTCTCTTGTGACAAATTCCCTTAATTTCTCGCAATTTCAGTCATGGCGTCAACAGACGAGGAAGCAATCACTTGCCTCTTGAGAAAAAAAAGAAGAAAAAAAAGGCCATTAAACCAGACCAGAGATGAATGAGGGGAATTTAATACAGTGGTGTTGCATATAAAACAGTCCGTCACCGGGCAGTTTATTGTGCAACACAGAGTATGCGTATGTGGTCATAAAAAATTGATCTTAGCGCGTCCGCATTGAGTCTAAT
>JBBPBX010018100.1:17566-27626 GCA_038048925.1 Garcialebias charrua
AGTGACTGAAGCGAAATAGAGGAGAGGAGATAAATCAAGACGTGATAAGAATGTGATCTCGCCTCCTCTCACTCTCACTCTGGTAATTCAGTCTCTTCTTTTTCCTGTATTTTTTCAGTGTTTAAAATACTCGACTTCTGTCTATCCTCCTCTCTGTTGGCTCTCAAGAGGAGCGGGAGTGTTTCCCTCTCGGCTTCAGGACCGCATCTCTGTCCAGTGCAGCAGCAGCATGTGGATCATATCAGTTGGCTTCTGCATGGAAAAATATAATGAATAAATAAATAAATAAAAGCTCTCCTCTGGTCCGTTTTCTGTTTTCTTGTCATGCGTCAGAGAGGTGAAGGACTGGAAGCTGCTGGTGAGGAGGAGGGATGGATGGAAGGAGGGCGGGAGAGGGGTGCGAATGGATGAGGGAATCAGAGGAGAGAGATTGTGAACACATTGCTTGTATACAGTTTCTGTAAAATAGATAAAGACGCTCCGCAATTAACCCAAAAACCTGAGATTTTCCTAGTGGTACGTCACTGTTTGTTTGGCTTGTTATTTTATCAAATGTTGCAGGCATCAGTTTAACATCATCACTGCATCACAAGAGCCACAGGTGATTTAGTTTTTTGTAGTTCTCAGTTTCTTTAGCAGGACAGTTTTTATCATTAGCTGTTGTCATTTGCTCTTTATGACTTGCCAGTTTATAGTGAACAGGGGGTGGAGGTCTACCTGTTGAACTGTTCACACCTCTTTCTCTCAGAAATCATCAAGAAATCATTTGCAGCATCTACAGCCTGTGCAGGTGCAGCTGGGACCGTATTTGCAACTGAAAACAGGGTAGCTTTTTAACCTGCTGATTCCACTTGACATGTAATGGTGCGGGCTTTTTTATCTGACGGATATTTGTATGAACCATTTAATGTGAGAATCTGCTATACTGCCTGGGTGTCTACTTTAAAAGCTTTTTAAAAAGTGGAGTCCTTGAGTTAGATAAATGATGGGGTGGAGTTCACAATGAATGATAAGCTACTAATTAACATGCTGAACAGAAGTAATGCAAAAGTTTCAGATGATGAACGCCATGGGGAAGTTAACAGAAACAGACAGGTTAGTTCTGGATGCTAACACACAAGATCAGACAGAATTAGTAAAGCAGAGAGAAAAGGCATTGTACCTGTTAGTGTTGAACATGAGTATCTGAAAACACGCTGCCAGACCCCAAAAGAGACACAGGAGAACATTTTGGAGAGATACATTAGCAAACAAACCTTGTGAAGAACATGCGTTTCCAATAAGGTCTGAAAGAAAAGAAAAGCTTTACAGTAATGACCATTTAAAATAAACTAGAAAACTTGCATTTCCTGCTAAAATGCAGTGTGAACGTTTATTGCAGAAGAACTTGATGAAAAACAGCTGAAATTGGCGAAAAATGTGATATGTAGCTGAATTGAAGAACTACATGTAGCCTAAAATAGATCAGATCCTCAGATAAATAATGTTAACATACTTTTTATGTATTTGAATGTTTCTGTTTAGTGGCTTGAGACAACTTCTGTTTAGACTTGGAGCTGTATTAATAAACTGAACTAAATTGAATTGGGCAGCACAGTGACACAACTGGTAGAGCCAAGTACCGGTAGGTATCTCTGCAGACAAATATAGAAGGCGTATCTACTAGGCCACATTTGATTGGATGAAAAAAAAAACAAGGCGTTATAGGCAGATTGTGTTAACCAGATATATTATGTCTATGGTGCTAACTGGTTCAACATTAGTGGTGTCTCCATAACTTCTCTTTCTGCCTCTCAACACAGAACTTCCGGTTACATTTCAAAATAAGAGCAATATAAATGTGTAGTGGGGAGGGCTAAATTATTGTTTTGTTTTTTTATATGTAACCATTATATTAAAAAACAAAATCCATTTTGGTTGTTGAATAATGTGAAAATAGTTACAATCAATTCATAAATAAAGAAAAATAAAGTACCGGTAACCAAAATAATAATAATGATTCTTAAACTGGCATTGGGACAAAGAAGTTTCCTTTAACTTCACATTTTCTTGTTCAACTTTTAAATCAGTCACTGCAGATGAGTGATGTCAGTTCCTGTAAGATTTCTGACACTGGAGCAGGTATTTCTGCTACTGGTTAACTTCCTCAGCTGTCTCACATTTTAAGGGTCACTCCATGTTTCAGCTCCTTTCAGTGATCAGATCTCATAGAAAAGAACTTCTAAAGAGTAAATGTTGTTTTTAGCTTTTGTTTTGGACCGTTATCTCATTACACGACTCATGAACTTTAATTGAGATCAGACTTTTTGACAAATGGAAAAAGGCAGAAAGAACATGTTTGCCCTATTAGGCTGAAAGAAGCAGAAATGAGCACAAAAAAAGGAAATTATCAGGAAAAAAGCTGAAATTAGAAGAAAAAAAACAGCTGAACAGTAGCTAAAAAACAGAAAGATGCTGAAGTTTCCAGAATGAAGAGGAGAGAGCACATTTTGTTGAATTAGGCTGAAAAAAGTTTACATGAGTGCAAAAAAGTGGAATTAGTTGAAAAATCTTAAATTAGGGAAAAAAGCTAAATAGTGGCTGAAAAGGTTGAAAAGGCTGAAACTTTCATAAATAAGCTGAAAGGAGCACAACAAGGTGAAATTAGCAGAAAGAAGTTAGAAGAAGCACAAAAATGTTGTAGTTAGCTGAAAGAACCTGAAAGGAGCACAAAACAGCTCGAAAAAAGAAAAAAAAAACAGCTGAAAGTAGCTGAAATAAATGTTTAAATTTGCAGAAGGAAGCTAAAAGAAGCTGAAGCAGAACAAAATGTGAAAGAAGAGTAAAAGGTTGTAAACAGAGCTAAAGATTTGAATGATGTAAAATGAGCTCAATTCATTTTCTATTAGAAAAAAATGGCAGAAAAGGCTAAATTTTTCAAAAAGCTAAAGTTACGCCAATATCAAAAGTCATACGTAGCACCCTTCTCCTGAAAAATCTGAACGTTTTGATTTATGATTTGTTGAAATAGCTTGAAAAATGTGGGACTGTGCCGACAACGTACGGCAGAAAAATGGATCATAATATGTGAATGCTTCATAAACAGTCACACAGCAAAGTGACTGATCAGCTAGGAGCTAAAGAAGCTGTGACTGAAGAGGAAGACCAGAATGTATCACTTTTTGAAACGGTTCTTCTCGTCCTAAGCATTTCATTGCATTATTGACCTTGTGTTGATTTTGCACATGACAAATAAACCTGAACCTGAAGCTTCTGAGCAGTTTGCCACCAAACCATGCTTCAATGGTCCTGCGCTTGAAACAGGGATGGACAATGTGACTGTAATTTTTTCAGCAAGCACCAACAAATGAAGAGCAAAAGAGAGTCCGTGCTAATGATGACTGCAGTGCGTGCGTTGGGGGGTGTCAACACGAGTTCAGAGCAATGCAGGATCATTCAAAGGCAGTGGGAGCAGAAAGACCCACCTCATAAAGATGTTACAAATGAGTGAAAGAAGGAAAGACTTTGACTAAAGCGTGACTGTCTAAGCTGGAAAAGGCAAATCAGAAACCACAAAGATTAAAGTGTGATCAGTGAAAATGCAGAAAACTCTTCTGAGAGCGCCTTTGTTGCTAAAAGCGTAAATCTAAAGCGAAGAAGGGCCAAAGCACGTTGAGTGTCTGATTGATTCTGGAGCATCAAAGCACATGATGTGGAAGATAAAATATGATTTAAGACTACAAGCAGTCATCAAAAACCACGAACTGTGAAACTGGGGGATAGTAAGGTGGTTGAACCAATGGACTGGGCAATGTTAAAATAACATGTTGTATGTTCCAAAGTTGGTCTAACTCTTTAGGATTTCTCCAGAGGGGGAGATCCACTCCAGTTGCAGCTGATGTAAGGTCGCTGGCTATAGGGAGGTTCGGGAGGATTCCCAACTGGACGGTCAGCTCCAGGCCGAACCGGCCGGTGGTGATCGGTACATTTTTGTTTTAAAACGCTGCTCGCTCCTCACGCAGCAGCCCTCGTGGCCACAGCTGTGAGTCAAACATCACATGCAAGCAGCCCCTTCCAATTTGAAAAAGGAAAAACAAAGAAAGGAGAGCGGGTAGCAAACATGCTAAAAAGAAACTTGTAGTTAGCAGAAAGAATGAAGTGGAGAGAAAAGATGGGTGGAGAAGAAAAACTAAGGGAATAGTTAGTGCAAGGTGCAGCAAATGTGTTAAAATAGCATATATTTTGGGGGGTGGAGGGGCCAAAGGTCATGTGACTAAAGTCATCCAGGACAGTGATGACAGGACGGAGCAACATGGAGACAGCATGTTAACAACCAGTGTCTACATGGACCTACCATCCATCCCAGTTAACATTTAGTGTGTTTGTGTATCTGGATGTGTTCAGGGCTCAAGGGAACATTCTTCAGACCCAAACTCTAACATGATATGCATTTTTAACTTCTCTATGTTATTTGGGTTGATTGGGACCTGATGAGTGTAAAAACCAAGATTTATCTTTTTACATGATGCAGTCGCTGAGAAAAATGATGTCCACATATGTGGACATTCGTTTTAAAAATTGATAAAACACAACAAATTTACAATTGGATAATGATATTCAAAACTTTTTATTTTGTGTCTGAACACAGCAGCATTGTCCTAAGTGGAAAAACAATATAAAAACTACAGTTTCTTGTCCCATCTCAGACAGGTTAGGCTTAGGGGGTTAGGGTTAGGGGGTTAGGGGGTTAGGGTTATGGGGTTAGGGTTAGGTTAGCGGGTTATAGTTAGGGGGGGGTTAGGGATAGTTAGGGGGTTAGGGTTAGTTTATTTATTTTTTTTTCCGTTTTTAGGGTTAGGGTTTTTTCATAACTGTACCAGTTACATACATCTGCTTCTTCATCATGTGTTAGGGTTAGGGGGTTAGGGTTAAGGGGTTAGGGTTAGGAGGTTAGGGTTACGGTTAGGATTCACCACACAAATCTTTCCATCCTCAGTGGTAACTTGAGCTGAGGTACCTCTCCCATTCTTTTTCATTGTTTTATCAGTTGGTAGCTTCTGCACTGCTGAAGCAACCCAATTTTTCATAACTGTACCAGTTACATACATCTGCTTCTTCATCATGTGTTAGGTTAGGGTTAGGTGTTTAGTGGGTTAGGGTTCACCACACAAATCTTTTTCATCATGTGTTCCACACTTTGAATGGATGTGAAGAACCACTCAGAGTACTTGTATTGGGATGCGGAGTTTGAGACAGACGACCTATAACCAGGCATCCCAAACCCAAATCTTTTGGTTCTTCAACCTACTCAAAGAGTGCATTTGCACCTTGATAAATCTCAAAGTCCAGCACAATACCATCTGCTGTTGCACAAACAAAGTTTTTTATGCCAACTGGGTTGGGTTTCATTGGCAGATGTTGTCGACATGGACAAGCTCCTTGGAATGGAATAATCTGCTCATCAATGGAAACATTGTTGTGGGGGTTGATATTCAGTATCCTACGGGATCATCAATGTCTGACAAATCTTCTATCTCCAAGTTTTCTCTATCAATTAACCCCAGCAATTCCATTACTTTTGACAGAGAATAACGCTCTGTGAAAAAAAAATCATAAGCAAAATCAAATAAAGATCTATGTATATTTATTTCTAAAACCTTTTAAATCTGCTGGCACTATAGTCAACTATTGTGTTCTACCAATTTCATCAAGAAAATTCAATTTTATTTTTACATTTTGTTGTTAGCAGTTATGATAAAATGTAAATATTTTCTACAAAACTAACTCCTTATGACCACATTTGTGGACATTTTCCGCAAAGCTACCATGGTTAAGTCCAAAGGTGGGCGCCAGACCGCTAGGGAGCGCTAAAGCGCTAATCCGCTTATAGCGGACCTAAACAATTTGTTAGCTTTACAGCGGATTGACTAACTTTTATAATTCATAAGCGGATTTGCGCTATTTTTATTTAAAATGCAGTACCGCTAATAACTAATTATCTATCAGTAAAAACGAAAAAACTTATTTACGGGCTCTTAAATCAACCGGACGACTGCTAACAGACCATATCCTGTCAGCGCCGGATGTGGTCCGTGACAAAAAAGCATCCCCCTCAGTCTCTTGGCTAGAGAGAGCGCAGTTAGCAGCCAGTGTGTTACTCTGCAGCCTTATTGCTTGTTTTCGAAGAGTCAGACGAAGAGTTTTTAACATGGAGGGTGAACTTATGGATGTTTCTCAGCGGCCTACGTGACGCGTCTGGATTTAAAAAAGTAGTTCGCCATTTGCCCTCTTCAAAATGGCGGCGGCCACAGAAGCTAAGGACTTTCCAAGAAAACACGGTAAAAACAATTATTTCTTTGCAGAGAAAAAATATATTTCTTAGCTGACTTTATAGCACAAGGTTTTTCTGAGCTTAACCGGTTCACGAAATGGTCAAATCTGCTGGATTTAAAAAAGTAGTTCGCCATTTGCCCTGTTCAAAATGGCGGCCGCGACGGCCACAGAAGCTAAGGACTTTCCAAGAAAACACGGTAAAAACAATTATTTCTTTGCTGAGAAAAAATATATTTCTTAGCTGACTTTATAGCACAAGGTTTTTCTGAGCTTAACCGGTTCACGAAATGGTCAAATCTGCTGGATTAAAAAAAGTAGTTCGCCATTTGCCCTGTTCAAAATGGCGGTTAGCGTGTTAGCATTAGCTTCCGCTAGTATTGGTAATACATAAGCGCTTTTGAAATTGCGGACCTAAATAAATTAATAAGTGCTTTAGAAATAGCGGAACTAATTTTTGGATTAGCGTTGCCCAGCACTGGTTAAGTCCCTATGTCCACATACGTGTACATCATGTTTAGCAACATGACAAATCATTGCATTTATTAACTTTTGTAAAATTTGACTTCTATAACAAACAATAAACACTTAATAATATATCTAATCAAGAATCAGCCAGAAAAGATGATTGATTTTTTTACCTGAGCGACGTTTGGATCGCAAGTTGCCATCTGAACTTATGCACGAGTTGGCAACCTTCTTGAAGACAACCTGTAATGTGTTATACTCTTCTGCCACCACTAAGTGGCAGTATAATGGCCACGGATGTGGACACCAGGAATCTTATAGAGCAAAATTTAGTATTGTGGTCTATACAACCCAAAATGTGATGTCCACATATGTGGACGCAGGGTCTGAGGAGGTTAAAGGAAACCTGTCAGTGTCGTTACACTGTAAATCCATCAATATTTAATCTGCTTTAGCTACTAAAATTAAACTCAATCCACACTGGCTGACCAGAAAAAGGCATGTTTCTTCATTGAAAAATAAAATATATTTCAGGAAAGAGTCTGTTTCTACATTAATTTATAGTTAATTACAGCTCAAGAAAATAACATTTTTGGCTGATATAGAGTGATTTTAATAATTTTGAAAATGTGTTTATTATTTTTGCAGAAGGGACAAAAAATGGGGAAAACATAGAGCCAACAAACGCCAGTTGCATCTCCTGTAAAAAGTGCAATTTGTGTTTATGACACTCTCCAAATATAACCTGACTGATACCTACCATGTCATTGGACTAGCCTATAGGTTCCTGCTGATGCCATCTTTTAGTCAGGTGACCTGGGAGAGGACTTTCTCTACACTCAAGTTTGTGAAGAACAGACTGAGGACCACTCTGACACAGGAGCATCTTGAGGCTTTTCTGCTAATGTTAAGAGAGAAAGAGGACCTGATGACTTTAGACAATGATGCAGTTATACACAGAGTTACTGCTCAAATGCTTGTTAATGATGGAAGTTCTGACAGTTTCCTTCAGTTTGGGGGAGTTATGATGTTTAAGGGCTGTATACCTTTGGAGGTTGTTTTTTGTTCCTTAATATTTGCTTTGAATTTTATGATAAGCTGTTTGTTTAATAAACTTTTATAAACTGATTTGTATTTTTTATTTCTATCATTTAATACATGCAAAAATAAACAGTAGTTTTGATTGTTGAAGAAAAACTGGGTTTTTATGCTGCAAATAAAGTAGTTGTGTGAAAATTATGGTTTTGCGTGAATCCGTTGTGCGATGGGATAAAAGTCCTCTCCAAATCAAGCTCCTGGGCTGAATTTCAACCGCAGCCCGACCAGTGCAGATTGAATCAATAAATGGAGCAATATACTTTGTAACTTTCATCCATGACTTGTCTCGTTGTTGTGAGGTCTAATTCTCACTCTCACCCATCTCTGCCTGATGCCCTCAACAAGTTTTATGCACGCTTTGAAGACCCAAACAGACCACCCAGCACCAGATTCACCTCATCACCAGATGGAGAGCATCTCAGCGTGACCGCAGCAGAAGTGAGAGGCAGTCTCAGGAGGATCAACCCTCATAAAGCAACCGACCAACATCCCCGGGAAAGTTCTGAAGGAATGTGCTGATCAATTCTGTGAGGTGCTGACCGACATCTTTAACTCCTCACTTGCCCCGAAAACAGTTCCCACCTGCCTGAAGACCGCCACCATCATCACAGTCCCAAAAAGCTCCACAGCTGGTCTGAATGACTATCGGCCGGTGGCCCTAACCCTGATAGTCGCTAAATGCTTTGAAAAACTGGTCATGACCCACATCAAAACAACTGTCAACATCAACGAGGACACTCATCAGTATGCATACTGCAAGAATCAATCAACATAGGACGCAATCTCCTCTGTGGTCCACACTGCTCTCACCCACCTGGATCAGAAGGACTACTACGTCCGTATGCTCTTTGTGGACTTCACATCTACCTTCAATACCATGATCCACAAAACCCTGATGGACAAACTATCCACACTTGGACTAAGCCCCTCCATTTGTAACTGGGTACTAGACTTCTTAACAAACAGACCACAGTCAGTGAAGATCCACAACTTCTCCTCCTCCACCATAACCCTCAGCACTGGCTCTCCTCAAGGATGTGTGCTGAGCCCTCTTCTGTTCACTCTGCTCACATATGATTGTGCAGCTACCCATCCAGGCTGTCATATTGTAAAGTTTGCAGATGATACAGCGGTGGTGGGATGCATCACAAACAATGATGAGTCCAGCTACAGGCAGGAGGTGGAACACCTGGAGAGCTGGTGCAAAGAGAATAACCTTCACATGAATGTGAAGAAGACAAAGGAGATGATTGTGGACTTCAGAAGGAACAAACACACCCACACCCCACTGAACATAAGTGGATCTGCGGTGGAAGTGGTCTCCAGCTACAAGTACTTGGGTGTACACCTGAATGATAACCTCAGCTGGACCAACAACACCACCAGCCTGATCAAGAAAGTTCATCAGAGACTCTACTTCCTCAGACGGCTGAGACGAGCTGGTCTGAGAAGCCCAGTCCTCACCTCCTTCTACAGGTGTGCAGTGGAGAGCATCCTGTGCTCCAGCATCAACGTGTGGCATGGAGGCTGCACAGTTGCAGAGAGGAAAGCTCTGCAGAGAGTGGTGAAGGCTGCACAGAAGTCTGTTGGAGTCAGTCTCCCCACCATCACAGACATTTACACCTCCAGATGCAGGAAAAGAGCCACCTGCATCATGAAAGACCTCACTCACCCAGCACACTCACTCTTTGCCCCACTCCCCTCAGGACGGAGGTTGAGGAGCATCAAATGTAGAACCACTAGACTGAGGAACAGCTTCTACCCTGAGGCTGTTAGACTCATGAATAAATAAATAATAAGAATAATCACTGTGAAATATCACATCATGCTGATGCTGATCTGTTTTCTTGTTGCTGTGTTCATCTGTGACCATCTGCTCATACAGACTCGTGTTCGTGCTGCTGTTTGTAATGATGTTTTTCTATTACATTAGTGCTTAGTGTATTTCTAGTTGATGTTTTTCTTAGTTATATCCTAGATGTTATTACTGTTTTTCTCTTACATTTTGTTGTTGGATGTAACTGGGACCCTGTGTACATAATCTCGTTTCATCACATGTACCACATGCGGTGCAAATGACAATAAAGATTCTCTGACTCTGACTCATTCTCTATTTCACGCTCAACAAAGACAGTCACTCTCACTCTCTATCCTTCCCTCCTGCTTTTTTGCTGTCTTATAGAAG
>JBBPBX010018100.1:27798-41072 GCA_038048925.1 Garcialebias charrua
CAGTATTTCTGTGCAAACGACTGTGATGTATGGAATGGTAACGGCTAAGAAAGTCATATTGAGACTGTGGAAAACTGACAAGGCTCCTCAGTTTAAAATGTGGTTAAGTGATTTTATTGAGATTCTTCATTTGGAGAAACTACGGTACGATGTTGTGGGTGCCACTACTAAGTTTTGTAATATCTGGCAGCCGTTCTTGGACCACCTTTCCCAGTCTGAGACTGATCCTAATGTCCACACAGCCTCTTAATTTGCCACCTGTGCCTTTATAGATAGGTAGTACTATTTTAAAGTGTAAATGGTAACCAGTGCAGTGTAACCAGTTATTTAGGTATTTACCCTGACTTGTTTTTAATTAATTCTATTTATTTTTAGTTTTTGTATGTTTTTATTTTGTCATTTTCTTTTCTTTTCGTTTCTCTTTCTTTCTTACTTATACAGTAATTTGTTAAATATGTATAGTATGATTTATGTATATTGTATACTGAAAACTCAATAAATATATATATATATATAAAAAAAAGAATTTCCTTTAGATAATCTGGTGAAGTTCTGTGTAAGCATTGATGTGTAATGAGAGCAGTTTTGTACTGAATTCTGTAGGCGACAGGATGAAGGTTATGGAGAATGGGTGTAATATGTTCAAATTTACGAACTCAACAAAATCCTTGCTGCACTGTTTTGAATATATTGAAGCTTCTGAAGGTATTTACCAGGGATTCCAATAAACAGGGAATTGCAGTAGTCGAGCCTGGAGGAGACAAAAGCATGGACGAGCTTGTCAGCATCGGAAAAAAATAGGGATGGGCGAAGTCTGGAGATGTTTCGAAGATAGAAGAAGCAAGTTTTAAACAGAAGCTTAATGTGATTTTCAAATGTAAGATGAGAGTCCATTTTTATTCCAAGATTTGTAACAGAGGTGGAGAGGGGGATGTCTTGTCCAGAAAAGGAAATTGTTGTTATAGTAGATGTTTGTACCTGGTGAGGGGTGCCAATCAGTATGGCCTCAGTCTTGGAGCAGTTTAATTGAAGAAAGTTCTGATTCATCCATGCCCTTATTTCCTCCAGGCAGGCAGAGAGGGCAGTGAGTGAAGATGGAGATGACAATGGGGAAGATGAGGAGGCTCCAGTCCTGATGTAAAGCTGTGTATCGTCGGCATAACAGTGAAAAGAAATGTTGAACTGATTAATAATTTGACCTAAAGGCAGCATGTAAAGGGAAAACAGCAGGGGCCCCAGAACTGACCCCTGAGGGACACCACAGGAGACACAGACTGTCTGGGACGTGGCGTTGCCAAGACTAACACATTCCAGCCTATCGGAGAGGAAAGATTTGAACCAGTCCAGGACAGTGTCACAGAGACCGACCTCCACATGAAGACGGTGGAGGAGGATACTATGGTCCACAGTGTCGAAGGCTGCAGTGAAGTCAAGGAGGACAAGGAGGGAGAACCAGTGTCAGCAGCCATGAGGACATCATTGGTAACTCTCAGCAATGCAGTCTCAGTACTGTGAGCTGCCCTGAATCCAGACTGGAACTTCTCATACAAGGAGTGTTGCTGTAGGTGGTCCTGCAGCTGAGCAGCAACTGCTTTTTCCAGCACTTTAGACAGAAAAGGGAGGTGGGAAATTGGGCGGTAATTAGAAAAAATGTCGGGATCCAAATTGGATTTTTTTCAGAAGAGGCCTAATGATGGCAGTTTTTAGAGGCAGTGGAACATGACCAGATTGTAGAGACTGATTTATTATTTGAGTGATTAATGGGCTTATTGCAAAGTGATTGGATTTTATGAGAGACGAGGGGAAAGGATCCAGGGCGCAGGATGAAGGCTTCATTTTCTTGATGATGGCTTCCACTTCACTCTGAACAACTTCATCAAAGCTGCTCAGGGACCCAGAATGCAGACGGGTAGATGGCACACTGAGAACAGGGAGGTTGTGGAGCTGAGATCTGATAGTGTCAACTTTGTTTTTAAATGATGAAAGGAACAGGTCGCATTTTTGAGCAGAGTCCTCAGGAGTTTGTTTAATGGGATTAAGCAGACGAGTTATTGTGGAGAAGAGCTGTTTAGAGTTTCCAGGGCAGGTGTTGATGATGTTGGAATAATATTTGGAGCGTGCTTCTTTAAGAGAATAGGCGTACGCTTTCTGATGTTCTTTATATGCCTGCTTATGTACAGAGAGACCAGATGATTTTACACGTCTCTCAATAGCACGGCCAGTTGCCTTCATCTTGCGCAGCTCACCAGTGTACCAGGGGGCTGAACGGGAGAAAGACACCAGCCTTGTCTTCAAGGGAGCATGTAGGTCCAGAAGCTCTTGGAGAGATCGGTTGTAGTAATCCACAGAGTCATCTGCAGATGAATGATTGACAGCGGTCAGGGCGTGAAGATCAGTAGACAGAACATCAGGGGAAATGTTTTTAAAGTCACGGAACTGGATAGGTCGTTTTGGGTTTGAAGCAGGCGAAGAAGAAGGCACTTCCAGGGAGATGACCCTGTGGTCTGAGACACCCAGGTCATATACAGATAAGTTATTGATGAGTACAGTGTCTGTAATCACCAAATCCAGAGTATGCCCCCTGCTGTGCGTAGGGGCGTCAACGTGTTGAGTGAGATTAAGAGAGTCCAGAAGAGACTTAAAATCTGTTGCCAGAGGTGAAGAGGAATTGTCCATGTGGATATTTAAGTCGCCAAGAAAAATGGTCTTCACAGGGGAGGTGCAGAAAAAAGTGAGGAGGTCATGCATCTCTGAGTTAAATGAAACATGTGGTTTGGGAGGCCTATAAATTAATATAACATTCATCAGAAGTGGGGCTTTGAAGCTGAAGGCCAGACATTCAAAAGAAGAAAAGTCCTGAGAAACCAGATGAGACAATTTTAAATTATTGCGGTAGATTACAGCCAGACCACCACCACGGCCAGTGCTGCGGGCTCTCTGCAGATAACTGTATCCAGAGGGACACGCTTCGTTCAGAGAACTGAACACATCCGGTTTATGCCAAGTTTCTGTAAGACACATGAGGTCTAAGTTCTTCTCCAGAATGTGATCATGAATTAAACATGATTTGTTGGATAGTGACTGCACATTGAAAAGTTCTAATTTAATACCAGTTGGAATAGGAGCTTTTTGAACCGGTTTTAGCAGACTGAAGTCCACTCCACGTTTTCCTTGCCTCTTCGTGCGCTGTGAACTACAAGGGACTACAGACGCAGTGCTCTGATGACGTCTCTCAGTCCAGACAGTAGCAATCGAGTCAGAGTTCGTTTGCCTAAAATGAACGGTTTTCTTTCGAGAGCTTCTATGGATGTAACGAGGTCTCTGCAGAAGTCCCAGTTGTTTTATGGTGGAAACAGAAGGAGGAATGGAGCAGTTGTTAAGTTCAAACAACTCCAAAGCAGAGTAAGTCAACATTGTCGAGCCGGTGGAAGCTAACACGGAGCTAGCCGCTAACAGCAGGCCCACGGCTCCGAGAAAGATATACAAGAAGCAGAGAGAGGTAACTTGAATGAGCATACCTTGAAGGAGTACAGGAGGGAATCCAGAACAGTCCAGAGGACACAGGAAGATGACAAGGGCAGCAGGTAAGCGAACAATAAATGCAGCTACGTGGTTCTCTAAGCTAAATTCGTGCTGGAGCTAGCGGGAGCTAGCAGCCCCCACTACTAAAATTCCGGTTAGACTAGTAAAAATTTCTATCTAATGAATCCAGCAAACAAGTCAAATCTTGGCTTCGCTATGGTCTCTTATCCTGAGCAAGCACAGTGGCATCAGTGGAAAGGAAAAACTCCCTTTTAGAAGGAAGAAACCTTTAGGTTGTTTACTTGGTGGGGGAACAGTTTGCTGGAACTACTCTGACTGATGAAGCCCTCTGGAGTGATTGTGAAACGTTTCTACTAAAAAGAAACTGTCCAGATGACCTGATTGAGAATTATCGGATATTTATTATACAGTTATTTAACCTTCCATTCTGTATAAAGAACATTACAGAACAGGCTGTGTTGGTGGGGGAGTCTGGGGGGTCCTTCCCCAGAGAATTTTGAATAAAGTAGATGTCATTTCCTGCATTTTGGTGTATTTTACACAAGTTTATGACAGTAGATTAACATGAAACAAATCATGTAAACTCTGTTATTGAAATGACTTCAAAACGTTCATAATGCAACACCACTGCAGTTCTACAGGTAAGGGACGTTCACGTCAGGACAGCTTGAGGTCACTGATTGGTCAGTTGCTGACATGCCTACTGGATTGATTGACAGGTGGCGTGACTCTTGAAAAAAAAAGATTTTACTGGCCCATTTGAGACAGTCGTCATTTATTCCATATTTAGTAATTCATTAAATATTTTGGTGAATCTAAGGTTTGAGGATTGTTTTCTGACAAAATCCTAATAATAATAATAATGTAATAATGTATTTTCCTGTCATCTGCGTATGTTTCCCATACACAGACGAAATTCGTCTCTGCATTTAACCCAACCACCTACCAGGTGGTGCAGTGAGCAGCCCGAAAGCGCCCGGGGAGCTGGAGAAATAGGTGTGCACTCATAGACACCCCAAGGTGGGTAGTGGCCGGGGCGCGAACCCGCGTCCTTCGGGTCCAAGTCAAAAGCCCTGCCACTACACCATCTTGGCTCCATGATGGTTTCTTTATTTTTCAGGGGTGCTTGAGCACTCCCAGAAAGAGGCTAACATCGCCACTGAACCCAGTAAATATTTACTATTTACTTTTAAACGCTTTATGTGTGATTTATAAATGTATTAAGTGCAGCATCATTTCTCACCCTTATGCCTCATGCACAGGTCTGTGCATGAGACGCAAAATATGGTAACGATCTGAAGAAATTAATTCACGTCTATCTTGGGGAATGGGTCATTAAGAGTACTGTATCCCTCATTGGTCATTTCACTTGGACTTCTGGTCACATGATGACAGAATGGGTGCAGTTATGGTTGGACATTTTAAACCCTGAGCGAGAGGTTTGCTACATGTGATTATCTGAGGCAATTACTCTGTGTGTCACAAAAACTGGCCCCCAGTAGGAGTGCGTACCGGGCAGCCATGAGTTCCTGGCTCTGTCAAAGGAAAATGTTATTCAGTGGTAGGAAGCTGCTGAGGGATGGTAGGATGTATGTTAAAATAAAATATAAGAATATAAATTATTAAATTATTACAAACATATACAAATTAGCTATGTGTAGTGCTGTTATGGTAGTCAGGTTGACTAACATTAAAGTCAATTGGTGGAATGAGTGCAAACACATTGATTCTTCAAAGGAAATTTTACTATAGTAATGAGGACAGCTTGGTGGCCATCTTTGGCCCGCAGGCCCCACTTTGGGCACCCCTGGTTTAGAGACTCCAGTTAAGATTGAGTGAGTTTCTTTAACAGCCTGACAGTCCACACACACCAGTTTCGAACTGAGAAAGTTTCTCGAGTGGAAAAGGAATCATATTCAGTTACAGACTAGAAGTTCAGTAGATTTGTTTTTAAAGTTTTGAGTTTGCCATGTTCTTGATGAGACTTTTCCTCAACATTTCCTTTCTTGTGCTTCTCTTTACCAGCCTACCTTGCTCTCAGCACGCTGAACAGGAAAGCGTCAGACTCCAGGCTAAACAGACACGGGTTGTTCAAAAGCATGTTGCTTTTTCATAAAAACTCTGTGCTGGGATTCAGAGATTTGAAGGGGTTCTGCTGCTTTCACTTCAGAGGAACAAGCAAAATGAGCTTTTTCTTTAAATTTGGCACAATGTCTATCAAAGTGGGTCTTAAAAGAGTCAGTGTGGAGAGTAGGCTTCTCAGTGTGCTTTTCACGTTTTTCCTGGAACATCCAAAACAAAAGTCCCACAGTGCTTTTGTTACTTATGGTTACACAATTTGATGAGGACAACCTGTTTTTCTTTTAGAGCTGCAGAGCAGAAACACTCGTGTTAACCCCAAGAAGGCACTCAGAGGTTTTACTCAAGAGGATGACTTTTTATTTTATTTATTTATTGGGTCAAGAAAGGTCAAATTAAAAAGAAATGACATATGCACATTTATTGAAGAAAATTATATATTTAGATATACAAATTTTTGTTCTGACAAATATGCAAAGTTTATGTTCCTGTATGACTTGTTTGTACACATGTTTAAAACACGTGGCAAATGTGTTTCTTTTTCTATCTAGCTTGTCTAAATTTAGTAAGAATAAGTTTTCTACAATTCAGAGAACAGAGTGTTGAAACCCAAAAGGCGTGCAGACCCAAGGAGTCAAAGAAAAGTGGTTTGCTGTCAGGTTTAGCCGGCCAGGACAGGGTGCGGAGGATGTACAGAAGATAGGGTTGTGAGCAGTGGTGTAGTCTACATTTTTGTAGTGGGTATACCACAGTAAACTTGGTATTATGTTGGACGATGGACAGCCACAGAGCATGAATGTCCGACAAAGCTACCGCGGTCCGTCCGTATACTGCACTTGGAAACCAAAGTACACTGGCTAGTACAATGTAATCATCAATTTATTTTTTATTTTTAAGCATATTGAGCATTTGCTAATTTCTATGATGCTTATATTTAAATAAATAAACAACAAACTTTGTACAACAGTTGACTTTGTATTACAAACATTTTATAGATTGTATTAAACAGTATCAAAGCAAAACATGTTCAAGTTCAAGGCCAGTCAGGTAGCCAAATGTCAGATAAACACGATTGTTTTGGGGACAGGCAGAACTTTAATGACAACTACTTTCAGTCTGTGTCAGTCCACTTGCTTCAGAAATGTTCAAATTAAAATGACCAAACAAATGGAACTTGCCTGAGAAAATCCCTGAGATCTGATCCATTCAACCAAAAGTCTGGTTTCTCGAGACATGAACCAAGCCATCATGTAAGGCAGGCAGCCTGACCAGGTCCAGATTAGCCGCTGACGTCTTCCTTTTGTGTTGATAGACCAGGAACCAGCCAAATCCAAAAAGCAGGAACCAGTTATCATAAATCCAATTAAATATGAGTCCTTAAGATCCACAGATGACAGCAGAGATAGACACGTCATCAAGTCTTCCAAGTCGATGAGATATCCAGCTGTGTGCATGCCAACAGGGCAAATCAGCTCACCTACAGCCTGTCTTCTTTTTGAAGAAATGTTATCAGTTGTGTTGAGGGACCAACTGACCAAATTGAAGTCCATAATTATGATTCAGAAGATTTTGTAGAAGAGAGGCTCTCAGACAGTTTCACAGACAAGACAAAGCAAAAGCAAAGTGGAGCCCGAGAGGGGGACAGTTGAACCCGGAGGCCTCCACCTCTGTTTAATGATGGATGGTTTCTTTTCACAAAGATGGCCTCCTTTACTCCTCTCTCAAACCATTGTTCCTCTCTATCAAGGATGTGAACATCTTCATCCCTGAAAGAGTGACCGCTGGCCTGGAGATGAGTGTAGACCGCAGAGTCCTGACCTGATGATGTTGATCTTCTGTGCTGGGCCATCCTTTTGGCCAGTGGCTGTTTAGTTTCCCCGATGTAAGACTGATCACAGCCCTCCTGACACTGAACAGCATACACAATATTACTCTGTTTGTGCCGGGGGACTGGATCTTTGGGATGAACCAGTCTTTGCCGTAATGTATTTTGGGGTTTAAAAGCCACTGGGACATTGTTAGAAAAAAACGTCTCAATGTCTCTGAAACTCCCGCAACATACGGAATGACCACTGGTCTGGGTCTGGGTTCCTTCTTTTCACCTGATGGCTGGCTGGAGTCCTGTTTGGGTTTCTTCTCTGCTTCCAGGAAGGCCCAGTTAGGATATCCACATTTCTCTAGAGCAGGGGTCTGCAACCTTTACAATTAAAATCCATTTTACTCCTTTGTTCATTAAATTAAAAGTGTACAGAGCCGCACATGCTCATGTGGTTATCAACTGGTGGCCCATGGGTCACTTTAGGTTTGTTGGAAGGGGCTTTTGTGGCCACTAGGGGTGACATTATAAAAAATAAAATAACTAATAATTTCTATTTTTACAATTTAAGACAAATGAAAAACCAGATTATTTTAAAGAGAAGGTTTGTTAATTAATAAAAACTATGAACTATACAAACCTAGGTATTTTTTAATTGTGGAAAAATGAATTAAGTATAGAAATAAAGGATGAATTTAAAGTTTTACTCCTTGTACTTGTTCCAATATCCACATAATTGCAAATGAAATGACATAAAAACTGCTAAAACTAGTCATTTTTGTTGTTTGTATAACAACCAATTCAGTTTTGTCAAAGCTTGAAAGAGCCGCTGCGGAGGGACCAAAGAGCCACATGTGGCTCCAGAGCTGCAGGTTGCAGACCCCTGCTCTAGAGCCTGTTTTGTGTGTGATTTCTCCTTCTGCCTGGCTCCTGAGTTAGTGGGGACGCTGTCTGCTCTGTGGTACAGAGTCCTGATGACTCCTAACTTGTGCTCCAGAGGGTGATGGGAGTCAAACTGTAAATACTGGTCTGTGTGGGTGGGTTTGCGGTACACCTCAGTTTGCAAATTTCCTCTATCAGAAACTGAGACCTCACAGTCCAAGAAAGCCAACCTGCCATTTTTTACATCTTCTCGTGTGAACTTGATATATTTATCCACAGAGTTGATGTGATCAGTGAAATGTTGGACTTCCTGAGATTTAATTTTAACCCAGGTGTCATCAACATACCTGAACCAATGACTTGGTGGTCTCCCTGAAAAGGATGTCAAGGCTCTCTTTTCTACCTCCTCCATGTACAGGTTGGCAACAATAGGAGAAACTGGAGACCCCATAGCACACCCATGTTTCTGCCTATAATATTGCTCCCCATATGTGAAGTAGGTTGACTGCAGGCACAGTTTCAAGAGTTGACACAGTTGCTCTGTGGAAAGCGTGGTCCTGCTGTTCAGAGTGGTGTCTGATTTTAACCTTAAACAGACCACCTCTACTGCCTCATCAACAGGAATGCACGTAAAGAGTGATGTGACATCAAAAGAGACCATTGTTTCATCAGTCTCCATGATGACATCCCTCACCTTATCCACAAAGTCCATGGTGTTCTGTATGTGGTGTTCTGAGCTGCCAACTAAAGGGATGAGTACCTGACTGTCACAGAACCTGACTCAACCTTAGGTTCCACAAAATCAAAGTTTGGGAATAATTGTTCCAAATGATGTCATCGCCCGAATGTTCCAGTTGTGTCATCACTACCCAAAGGCAGGAGGTAGGAGTCGCAAGAGCTGCAAGGATCACAAATAATAAATTTGAGTTAGTTTAATAATTCTCATGTAGAGCTCTCACTAGGCCTGTAGGCTGCTTCAATGTTCCAGCGGTGAGTTCTGGTCGAGTCCGTCTTATATGCAAAGTTTAGTCTCATCGGGTGAATGAGCTCCTGCTGAGGCCGGTCAGCTTTGCCTGCCACTCAGGAGCTGTACAAGGTGGTTACATTACCAGAACACTGCACTCATCACATATCTACGTTATCTTTTGTGTTCAGATGGTATCCCATTGGACTGCAACTGTTATAGACTAGTTGGAGACTCAAAAAGGCAAGATAAATGACTTTGTGTCACAGTCTCAATTTAAAAGTTTGGGACCAGTGAGCTATGTGGCTGCATTTAAACTGCCAGTAAAAAAAATGAAAAAATAAAAACAGACTAATTTTGTGCACCCAGCTTGTAAAATTGTATTCTAGAGACATGCTTTTGTTGTTCTCATTCACCCACATCACGCCTCAGTTCATTTTGTGCCCATCCTTGCAGCTGTCTCCACCTAATTAGTCTATTGGAATATGCTTTAGAAAGGCAGATTTGGACCTATTTTAAATAATTATCATTGTGATTTTTAGAGCTACACATATTTTCTGTTAAAGGTAAGCGACCTGCATATGTTAAAATACAGATCATGAAGTAGGTTGGAGACACTCATCACTAAATTCAGACAAGGTAATAAAAAAAATTGAAAAAAGTTTTCTACTTCATTGTCTTGAACCACGTTGGCTGTGGCTGTCTGCCTGGGAGGAGTCGACGAGGGACAGGACGGCTCCCAAAAACCATCTTGGCTCCAGCAAACTGGTTGGTCCACTTAAGGTGTTTACTGCTTGGTGGGGAAACAGTTTGCTGGAACTCCTCTGACTGATGATGCCCTCCAGATAGAGGGCGAAACATCTCTATAAAAAAATTAACTGTCCAGATGACCCGACTGAGAACTATTGGATTTTCAATAATTAATTATTTTAAGAGAAACGTTGATGCTCAAACCGTTTGAACTTGTTCAAATTTCAAGTAACAGGAGTGTATTGTTCGTGACTAACATGACAAAATGAGAACTCTGTGAACATATTGAGACATTCAAAAGACTTCTTTGAGAATGCTGCTTGCTACCTAGTTACTTATATTATGCACAGTCTCATACTATACTGAGAGTTCTTGTGTGATCATCTAGCACTCAGAGTAGTTGTACTGAGGGTTTCCTCTGGCAGGGCTGCCAGCTGAGACTCCAGACACTGAGCACATTTATCTTGGTTGTGTTTTGAAGACAATGAGATGCACAGCCCAACAATAAAATGCCACAATTGTGTACCATAAAGAGTATTGGTATTGGTATACTTTTATTACATTGCAGGAACATGCAGGATATTTGCAAGGATATACAAATATTCCTCTACCACCAAGCATCAATTATCTCTGGATATCTCCACAGAGATAGTGGGTTTTATTTTTTCACAACAGCCAAATGCAGAAGTACTGTATAGTGATGGACATTAGTATAGCACATTCTATCCACACAGTGTAAACCATCACAAGACTGAACATTCCAGTATTTCTATTTTGGTCTGGAGACTCTTCTAGTGTGTCACACTAAGAAATCTGTCCACAGTAAGGCTTTCATTATCACAATTAATGGAATACCCAGAGAATAAGGACTGAGTTGAACAGACTTAAAACTCATAAGAGTTAAAGTGTTAAGGAGGTTTGACCAAAATGTCTACAATTTTCTCATCAGGTTGATCTTAATCTGAACCACTGACATGAAAGATGTCGGGCAATATGCAGTCTTTCAAAACATTCTAAGCCTTTTGTTTTTTATAAGCTGGTGGAAGCAGATGTCTTCTTGTCCTGAGCCTTGTTCTGCTGGAGGTTTCTTCCTGTTAAAGGGAGTTTTGCCACTGTGCTTGTTCAGGATGGGAGACTGCAACAAAGTGAAGATTCAATGAGTCTGCTGCTTCCTTAGATAGATAACTTTACTAATTGGCCTTTTTTTATATAAATATGGGAATGTTTCTGTAAAGTGCCCTGAGACAACTTTGTTGGGAATTGTTGCTATATAAACTGAACTGAATTTAATTGAATCATGAAACAACAGTACGGTACTTCAATCCAGTGTTTTGGAGGGAAGTCTGCTCCTACATGCAAGAAACCAGTTGGTTGTTAGAGCCCACTGCAGTCGTCTTTCAGAGCCTTTTGGTCATTGAAGGAACTGAAGCCATTTTAGTCGTACGTCTCCCAGTGTCTTCAGCTCCTAGCTCCTGAATTACAAGTATTTTTACAAATGGAAAGTCTGTCATTATCGGGCATGAATATGACATGTGTGTGTGCATGTGTGTTTGTTTCAGAGTGTGGAAATACTGGATCTTTGCATCGGCATCTTGATGCTATTCAGATTTTGCCGAAATAATTAAGTTTTATTCCAAAGTTGTTGCTAAGCTGGACCTCGAGCTGCTAAAGAAATGCAGTGTTTGCTCTGAGTTGTTTGGGTGTCAGTCTCATGGTGATGCCTTGGGCCCCAGCTCCCTCAGTGGGCCTCTCTTGGCTCCTGTTGCCTTCATCAGCAGTTCTTCTTGTTTTTTGTTTCCCATTTCCACAATCATTTAGCTGCTCTTAGATTATCTTTGCTGAGAAATGACAGAGTTGTATCTGTTTGGTCAACCCTTGAAAGTAATATTATACACAATCTGGTAATATCTTGTATGTGTTGTGAATGACTCTTGGCTACAACCACATCAAATTTTTTTCACGTTTGTAAAACACTGAACTCTAACCATTGTGGTTTTTTTTGGATTGACTCAAAGCTAAGCTAATGGTTAGTCAAACAAGGGCCCAAAGCTTAGGGTGACCAGACGTCCCCGATTTCCAGAGACAATCCCAGTTTTGGACGACCTGTCCCCAGCTAAAGCTGTCCCCGGAAATGTCCCTGATTTTAGCGTTTTATGAATGAGAAAAAAATGTTGCATGTAGACTGTTATTATAGTAGCCAGGTAGAAAGTGCGAGTGAGCATGTTGCATGCAACAACAGCTATTACTCTAGCTGGTAGCGCTGGCGCTGCTGTTGATGTTACAGACAGAGAAGAAGAGCTGAGCGTGCCACCTTTATAGCAGAAGAAGATGACCATGGTGAAGTTTTGTTTTACATTGGACATTGGATATTTGCGCTCTGTGGATTCAGCGGTGTCTTCCTCTCATTCAAGCAGTCTGACTTCAGTCAGCTGTGCTCAGTCTGCCCCTCCTCCCAGTCACATAGGTTTGTTTAGGGACCGTTAACAAATTAACCAAAACCTCTTGAGAAACAAAAATTAATATATTTTACATCATGTGACCCACTGACACAGAACTAATGTTAAAATTATTCATTTAGACCTGACAGACGAGTCACACTCATTTATTCATGATTTTAAAACATTTTCTATTTTTACATAATTTTTTAGTTCAAAAATCATTCATTCCATTGAACCTTTATTTATACAGGTTAGTCTCACTGAGTCGTGATGACTCATTTACAAGAGAGACCTGTTAAACTGATGGTTTAATTGATTCCTTCCTTCTAGAAGAATGAAGTTTCACTGACGTGAACTGTCAATCTATCAATCTGCATTATATTACTCTGGGAGGACCCGGATGTGTGACACAAAAAACGGAATTTTGTCATTGAAACTGAATTATGCAACAGAATTTTCAAAGCAAATGAACTGTTTCAGTTTAGTGAAAATCAGTTTCAAAACAGCAATTCAAATTAGGTTTCTGATGGCAGAAATTTCAGCCCATATCAATAATATAATAATAATAATAATAATGTCTATTCCTGTCATCTGCATATGTTCCCATACACAGACGAAATTCGTCTCTGCATTTAACCCAACCACCTACCAGGTGGTGCAGTGAGCAGCCCGAAAGCGCCCGGGGAGCTGGAGAAATAGGTGTGCACTCATAGACACCCCAAGCTGGGTAGTGGCCGGGGCGCGAACCCGCGACCTTCGGATCCGTAGTCAAAAGCCCTGCCACTAGACCATCTTGGCTCCT
>JBBPBX010018101.1:26318-40037 GCA_038048925.1 Garcialebias charrua
AAATAATTGTTAGCTGAATTAGTGTTTCTGAGTTAAATTTTTGTTAATGACTGATTACAATTCAGCTTATGTTAGGACGTAAATAACACGAAGCGCGCACCCATTTCCGCCTTTCCGCGCGACCTGAATGTCATTAAAATATAACTAATATTGTCTAACTCTTGCGCGCAGCCAGGGTTTTAAAATATAACTAATAATCTCTAACTTCTACGTGCAGCTAGAATTTTAAGAGGAGTGATTTCTATATAGGTTAAGTGGTCACCTAAAAATCCAGTCCGCCGCTGTAGCTCAGAGCGATCGCCAACTGCAATTACTGTACACTCTTTTATCTTGACCGGGTGAAACGGGTTCGCTTCCCACCTAGTACGAAGTAATTTTACTTTTTTTTTTTATTGGAGTAAATAAAAAGGAGTTTGTTTGGTTAACACAACTCCTTTTTCACGGACGCTGGTCACCGGGGCCCCACTCTGGAGCCAGGCCCAGAGGAGGGGCACGTTGGTGAACGCTTGGTGGCCGGGCTTTTACCCATGGAGCTCGGCCGGGCACAGCCTGAAGAGGAGACGTGGGTCCCCCTTCCCATGGGCTCACCACCTGTGGGAGGGGCCAAAGGGGTCGGGTGCATTGTGGAATGGGTGGTGGCCGAGGACGGGGACCCTGGCGGTCTGATCCTCGGCTACAGAAGCTGGCCATTGGGACATGGAATGTCACCTCTCTGGTGGGGAAGGAGCCTGAGCTAGTGTGTGAGGTTGAGAGGTTCCGGCTAGAAATAGTCGGACTCACCTCAACACATGGCTCTGGCTCTGGAACCAGTTTCCTTGAGAGGGGTTGGACACTCTTCCACTCTGGAGTTGGCCCTGGTGAGAGGCGCCGAGCAGGAGTGGGCATACTCGTTGCCCCCCATCTTGGTGCCTGTATGTTGGGGTTCACCTTGGAACGTTCACGCGAGCGCGCCAAGCTCCAATTTTACGAGCGCCTACGCGAAGCGCGGTGTCTGACCAATCAGCGACCTTGTTCAGTCCCCCTCCGCGTGCAGCTGCTGACAGAGAACGTGAGAAGAAAGCAGAGAGCTCTGTTGGAGCCACGCTGCTTCACGCTGTGCTCTGCTGTGAACCCCCCATGCGCAGCGCGCACGCGTGGCGCGGGGCTCGGTCCAGCGCGGAGCTCTGCGCCAGCCTTTAGAGTGCAGCTTGACTCCAACTTAAAGTTTGATAAACAGATCAGTTCTGTTGTCAAAACCAGCTTCTCTCAGCTCCGTCTGCTCTCCAAAGTCAAGTCATTTCTCAGCCGTAGTGATCTGGAGAAGGCCATCCATGCCTTTGTGACCTCCAGACTTGATTACTGTAATGCTTTGTATGTTGGAATTAATCAATCTTCCATCTCCCGTTTACAGCTTGTACAGAACTCTGCCGCCCGCTTTTTGACCAACACACAAAAATATGAACACATCACTCCTGTCCTGTCCTCTCTACACTGGCTCCCGGTTCAGTTCAGGATACAGTTCAAGCTGCTGCTGTTTGTTTTCAAAGCTCTGAATGGACTCGCACCTCTCTACATCTCAGAACTTTTGAAAGTCCATCAGCCCAGCAGAGATTTACGATCTGCCAGTCAACACCTGCTGGAGGTGCCTCGCTCAAGGTACAAACAATGGGGAGACCGGTCATTTTCTGTTGCCGGCCCAAAAGCCTGGAACAGCCTCCCCCTTGAGCTGCGTGCCACCTCTGATCTGACTCTGTTCAAAACCAGACTGAAGACCCACTTGTTCAAAAAAGCTTTCAGTGTGTAACTTTTATTACTTTGGTATTTTAGTATGTAGCTTTTTTTATTTCCATTGCCTCCTTTTATTGCTGTTACTTTTATTCTATTTTCACTGATTTATTGTACCGGTTTTTTATATTTTCTGTCCTGTTAAGCACCTTGGTCAATGCAAGGCATTGTAGGAAGGTGCTATACAAATAAAGTTTTTTATTATTTTTATTATCATTTAGACAGGGTGGTAATCCCACATATTTTTAGATCTTAAGGAGACTGACTTCCTGATTCCATCTATTGCGAATGGGAGCAACTCTTGGTTTTAGTTCTGTGTTAAAAAAAAAAAACAAGGCCTGTCTATCATCATGTCTACAGGGCGATAAGAACTTGTCTGATAAGCACCAGCCTCACTAAAATTGCATTCATTTTCTACTATATGAGCTAATTAGGTAGAGAGGGGGCAACTCTGCCATTCTGGGCTGTCCATCAACCTGCTGACATCACGAGCTGCACGTCAAGCTCAACCTTTTGTGTCTGAGACAGGCCTATTACCAGGAAGTGCAAGCAGAAGGTTTCAAGTGAGTCGAAGGCGGGTGCTTGATGTTATCAAAATCTCATTGTGTAGAAAATAACACAAAAATCGTTCATACTCGCATCACAAAGTGCATTAACTGGGAAAAGAGGAGAAGGTAAGTGGGGCAAATGTGTATTTTTTTATTTTTTGCAAAGGCGTGATGCTTACTGCAAGCTAGCAACTAAAGTATGCAGCGCAATATACAGTATGCTCTTGATGTCCTTTCACAACCTTCATTTCAGACAAATCAAAGGAGGCACTGCTGCTTTTTTGGGGGGCCTTTGAGGGAAAGGTGATAGCTTCAGTGCAGAGAAGCTGTTATATATTTTTTGTTGGTTGGAGGTTGGAGAAAAATGGCACACCTCCTCCTTCTGACTTGTCTTCACAAGTCTTGTCAAGCTAAAGAAAAAAAAAGAAGGGGGGGGGGGTATGTTTCATTTCTCCTGTCTTTTCCTGCCGAAAGCAAAAAGGAGGGCAAAGAGAAAGCTGGAAAAGATACAGTGACATACCAAGGGAGGATATGGCTGGGATGAAAGCATGTCACTTTGTGAGAGATGATCATGGAATGCCCCCTTTTTTTGGTCTCCTTTGAAAACAGATTTTGTCAGAATTTGAAGGATATATTGTTCCTGTGTTGCGACACAGCTCAGACAGGAATGGGCCTTTGAAATGGAGTGTTTACAAGCCGGTCAGATGTGTCCTTTTGATATAAGTGACAAAACGTTGAAGGAGGAGACTGAAAGGTCTGCAAAGTACTTGGTTTAACATAAAGAGCAGTCACTCCCTGATGCTGACAGAAGTCTAAACCACTCAACTTGATGCAGCATCAGCACCAAGCAACATGTCAATATAAACATTTATACTTTGAATCAGCTATATTTAGACGTAAAATGGTTTTCCTTTGCCATATATAAGGAATATTTAGACAAATAGAATGTAAATTGCATGCTTTATTTAAAAGTTAGGCATCCCTTAAAGAAATATTGCATCAATATTCCAGTCAAAGTGTTTCTCTAAGTTGAAAAATGAGAAAAAGTATGACTATTTTAGTCAAACCTTGACAACAACACGACGCAGTCTGGTGCTAGACATGATATATTGCATGATCTGTTAGCAATGGGAGTATTTTTTTATTTTTTTTACAGCTTCCATGTCATATTTTAGACCAATTCATGTAAAATCACTAAGCTACAGCCATTTTTGTGCCTGCTAATATTGCTTTGCAGCAGTGGCCATCTTGAATTTGGTTAGTTATAAATGTAAATGCAATGATTACTTTCTGAAAGTTTTGTTTAAAAAATTAATTAAAAAAATGTGCTCAGCGCCGTGCGATAAGAACATAAACTATTACCACCAAAGCTCTCACTGAATGCATCATAAAATTATGGCAACTGATCGTATCACAATATCTAATCATCCCATATCGTTTCTGTATTTTTAACAAATTCCTGTCTGTCTGCAGAAACAACAAACGTTCAAACAATCCAACTGGTCGAGCAACAGAAACGGTAAATAAAAAAAGTTTCAGAGCAAAGTGACTCCTTGAGAAGATTTACAATTACAGTAAAGGCCTATTATTTAAAGCTAGAAACGGCAGGTATTATGTTCTATTTGGAGAACAGAGAGCTGCTTTTCTCAGGATGTGGAAAAAGGGAAAACTACTAAAGATGCATTCATGCATAATACATTTATGTAGAATAATGTACAAAAACCTAAAACACGATGTCAGGAAACGTTTGTTGCAAGAGAAGAAAGAATGAATGTGAGAAAGCAACGCTTCTGATAGATAATTTTAAACAAAAAAAAAAACATATTTATCCAGCTTGCTTGAACAAGCTAGACTCAGACAGAAGGGTGCAACTGAACCAATATTGGATGCAATATTCATGAAAGAGTTCATCCTTCCCTTAAAACATGAACGCTTGTTTGTAAACATCCTTTCCACCAAGTAATCCTGGTCAGCCTGCAGGAAAGGAATTCCAATTTAAATTCCTCTAAATAACGGCGGAAGACACACTTGGCCTCAAGCATAATGTTTATTACAAGTAACATCAAGAGCACAGCATTGTATCGTACTGCTCTGCATTCGCAGAGTGTTTACCTCCTCCCCTACTGCGGCGGTGATAAATGGCAAACACTGAGGCAGTTCTCACCTCCGAAGACCTCGGCCTTACCCTCGTGAGTGTCCAGCAAAGGATTGTGTCTGATTACAAAGCGTGGTGCTGGTTCACACAGGGGACACAAAAGACACGGCACATGGAGAGAGAATGTTTTCCTCTGCAGCCGACATTGCTTTTCTCATTCAACTTTACTCAGTTAATTTGTAAAGCACATGCATGGTAAATGTACTGTACTTACACATAACACCTTTCTATTTTATCAAGATTCTCAAAGCACTTTACACTACAATCTGTGCCCTCATTTACCCAGTCATACAGCACTCTACTAGATCTATACAAAGCATAATCAGATATTTATCACATTCATACACCGTTGGGACACACATCGGAGGCAATGAGGGGTTCAGTGTCTTGCCCAGTGACACTTCAGCATGTGACTGCTGGTGGAATCGAACCCCCACTCAGCCACATCCATTTACATAAAGTAAACCATTGTAACCAAAATGCTTTACAATAATAATTATTTGTGGTAAAACTGGTTAAAAAAATCAATCTATTATCTTTTTTAGAAAAAAAAAAAACAACACATAAGATTACAGGAATCTGAGTAAGTTAAGTCACCATGACATACAAGGATTTTATATCTCCAGAAGATTCATTGATCTAAACAGGACTCGCTAATCTGCAAGAAATTATATCTTTGGTTTCACAAGTATCAAACGTCATGACATTTTAACAAATTAGAATGCTCTTAAAACGTATTATGTGAAATAGGTTATGTTTGAATGCCAGATATCCTTCATGATAGCTAATGCAGCTTTCTTTTACACCAGTATATTGTTTTGGAGAAAGAGTTGTTCTCTCACTCTGAAAAATGAATAACGAAAACTGGCAGTGTGTTGGCTAACCATTAGACTAGCCTGATAAAAACTTTTGCCTTGTCCATATTCTGTGCTTTCTGATTGATGTCATGGTTGATAATCCCTATCCACCTTATTCTTGGGGGTGTCACTGTAGAAGCGATAATGTGTCGTACTTCCGTTTGACCCCGGAAGTAGAATTTTTGCATTGGCTCCTCGTTGTTTGCTTGCGAATCTGCGCGCATCGTAGAAGTTCTGTTAAAGTTCTGTTTTCTGTTATTTTGAGCTAATATTGTCACGAAGATGTCTTGTGGAGCTCGGGTACCTGTTGCACTGTTCGTGGCAGTACAAATAATCAGACGAAGCTGAATTTGTGGCTGCAACTAGTGTGTGTTGAACATGCTCCGATAAGAAAAACCCGCATCCTTCTTTGTGGCTGGGCTACGAGAAACCACCTGAAAAAAGTCACAGTATCCTCCAGAGGATCGAGAACACCAGGTATGATTTAAGAGACAGCTTTTAGTGTTATGATTTTATGTAGTCAGTGATTAAATGATACTAATATTTTCGTTCATAACTGGCAAATAAACACACGCACCTATATATGTATGCTGTGTGTGCGTTTATTTATACATATCTATCTATATATCTATATATATATATAATATAGGTGTGTGTTTATATATATATATATATATATATATATATATATATATATATATATATATGTATATAATATAGTGTGTGTGTGTGTGTGTGTGTTCATAAATGAACCCTAATGTTTGTATAATGTACTTTTACTTTCAGATGGGCTTGATGAGAGTGTGGAGCTGCTCAACACCACCAGTCACATGCAGCATGACTGTTGGAATGTGGATTGACATAATGTCAGAACAAACCAACGACCTTATTCTATGGTTGCCCCGTGAAACAATTAAAGCAACATGTTTTGCAGAAAGCTAAAAACTTGGACTCCAGAAGTGAATCATACATGCAAATAACACTGTGAAATATTTATTGGCTGTTTCTCCCTCTGGAATAATCATGTTTATTTCAGATGATTATGGTGGTAAATGCAGTGACAGGTATATAACACAGAACTCTGGGTTTCTGGACTATCTGCGTGCTGGAGATCAGCTGCAAGAGCTATGGTGTCAATGTAATCGTTCCAGCATTCACACGCAAAGGATGCCAGCTTATTTCAAGTGAGAAGTGAGAAGACATTAAATGTAAACATTTTTCTCAAACATGTACAGTACTGGTGTACTTACTGTAAACGTAACACAACTCTTAACATGTTTTTTAAAGGATATGTTAACTATATTACATTAGAAAAGTATTTGCTAAAATGATTAATTTGTTATGTACAATAGTTGACTGTTAACCTTCTTACAAGGTTAGGTTTTTGTGTGCACTATATCAGTTAATTTTGGATTAAACTACTGTTTCTATCTAAATGTCACTTTTGTCATTATCAAGTTTTTAAAGATCGTTTCCTGTCTATTTCATTATTTGTTTTCATTTACTGTATTTTATTAAAAGTTCTCAAGGTGCTTCATTTGTGAATCAGTAAAGTCTTTGTCAAAAGAAATGTCAAGCTCCAGGTGCTCAGTTGGTGTCCAGATAAACATCTTGCAGCTCAAAAGTCCAAAGCAACATCATTGTTAGCTGGACCTGGAGATGTGGAGTTTTAATGCTTAGACTGGGCTTTATGTTTGTTTAAATAAAGTGTCCCACCTCTCTTAACATAACAGGACCAACCTTGTTAATGTGAAGATACTAATAAGCTTCAGAGCTTTTCAGATTGCTCATCGCTTCGCCATCTGAAGCAACTGTCAAAGTAGCTAAGTATGCTAGTAGCTAAACATGCTAGTGTACGTTATTTTCGGCCACTTCTTCAAGTCGTCCTCCCACCCCTCAACAGCTGTAGGTAGCGGTAAAACAATATCTCTACATTTGAGTTGTGATAGTTTGTGTTCCCACATATTTTATGACCTAAAACCTCTGACGAAAACCGGTTAGCGCGTTGCTAGCGTGTAACAAAAGTGCCGGTTCTGACTTTCGGCGGAAGTCGTTCACATAATTCGCGCAAGGCATCATGGGGCGTAGGAATAAGGTGGATAAGGTCATCACAAAATTTTATAAATGACCAGATTTAACAAGAAATATTTGACATTGGCAGCAGATAAATCAGGCTATCATCGGCATAGCAAAGAAATGAAAAGGCATATTTTCAGAACAGACCCCAAAGGAAGCAAGTACCATATAGAGATTAAAGATCTGAATGGATGTCCTGACACATGCTCAATAATCCAGGTAGAAAAATCTAACAAGGTTAAGTCAGGTCCTCTGGACGGATTCATGTTGATGAGTTGTCTTTTAACCAAAAGACATTTTCAGCTGAAGAAGTATTTTGGATAAAAGATGAACTCAACAATCAAGTATACATCCAGAAGACCTGAATTAACCTAGTTACCGTATTTTCCGGCCTTTAAGTCGCTCCGCCCCATAAGTCGCTTTTGTCCAATATGTCCAATAAATTGGAAAAATCCATAAATATGTTGCTTCGCCCCATAAGTTGCATCTATTATGTGTCACCGCTGATGCGTCGCGTGTTACGCGTCACCGCTGACAACCCGAAATGTGGGCCGGTGTTTTGCCCTGATACAAATGGCGGCCACAGGAGCTGCACTGAAGGACTTTAACAAGATTAACATGGTAAAAACAATTATTTGTTTGCTGAAAATTATAGCAAAGATGTGTCTTAGCTTAACCTTTCCTTAATAAATGCACGTAATTGTCAAATCAGCTGGATTTAAAAAGTAGTTTCGCTACGAGCACTCGCGCTGGTGGGACCGATAAATTTCTTTAAAATTTAGCAAGATAAACACTTAAAAATATATTTGTTAGTTGACATTATAGCAACAGTGTTTCTGAACTTAACCTTTCCTTAATAAATTCAAGTAATGGTCAAATCAGCTGGATTTAAATTGTTTCGCTTTGACGTCTTCCAAACTGTTGCGCGCTGCGAAAATAAATTATAAATAAATTTAATTTTCGCTCAAACATCTCCTAAAGTGAATATGTTGTAAATGTCCATCCAGTGATTACTTCCTGTAAGTTTCATCAAAATTTGTCGTGTGGTTCTTGAGCTATTTTGCTAACAAGGTAAAAGTACATCAGTCCAGAAGGCAAGAGGCCGTGCTGCGGCAGAATGAATCTGAGCAGAGAAGGTTTCTGTCGGACACATGAGCTGGGAACGGTCGGTGGACCCTTGCGATCAAAAGTGGTACTGCACCCCTAGCGGACGAAAGTGGTACTGCCCCATTTTTTTCATCAGAATGAATGGAAACGGTCATATCTCAGCCAAAAATTGGTCTAAAAATATGGGAAAAAATCCATAAATATGTCGCTTCACCCCATAAGTTGCAGGACATGAAAATTATTAAAATAAACTGTGACTTATAGGTCAAAAATTACGGTATGTCTTAGAATGGAGTCCCGAGGAACTCTACAAAAGGTGTCATGGTGGTCATTTATTATTATCACAAAGAATACATGATTTTAAAATAGAGAAAATGGCATTTTTAAAACGATAATTTAAGGTGTTTTTACTGCACGTGCTGCTAGGAAAAGGACAATCTCACTGAGTGAGTCATTGAAAATCATGAGAAGATGGTGACTAGAGCTTCAATAGAGTGTGAATCTAAAAGAGGAGATCAATGATGCATATCGCACTACAGAAGCATGAAGCTGCATCTCAAAGACTGACCGGGCAGCAAAGACTGTCCCTCTCCCATTTCAAGCCTGTCCTCCCCGCGGTGTCCCTCCAACACATCTCCTATCCTCATCATTCCCCCTTTAGATACTTGAATGAGGGGTTAATGGCCATGGAGACAAGAGTCACTGCTGTTCATAAAATATTCCTCAAACTTATCACAATGGTCACGCAAGCTCGGTGCGTTAACTTTTAAATCTTTAACGGGGGGCGCAAAGCTGACAAACGCTTCTGCTGAAGTGCTAGCTCCTGAAAATGCTCAATTTGTCTTGCATTTAGTGAGAGCTGTGTAGGCGGAGGAGGAGAAGAAACACAGAGAAGCATCAAGTAATCCCTGAATGGATATTTTATATTGAAAATAACAACAAAGTGTGTCTGGTGTGTTTGGGGGTCAGACCGAGCCTTTAGAGGATAACAACAGAGAGAGCACAGGCAGCAAGGGAAATAAAGTGAATTCTGTGATGTCTGTAGGATCCCTGATTTCTGCTGTTGAGTGAAAAAGAAAATAAAAAAAACATTGCTGCATTGCCAAGTATTGGCTTCAAAATTTTGACTTGCTGTGATGTTGCTGTCATCCTTTCAAAGGGAGTGGATAGCGAGGGGGAATGGGTGCATGTACCATGTCTTTCACTGAGCTTTTCTGAAGTCCAGAGGAAGATGCACTACTTCTATTTCAATCTGCATGAAGAGAATGCTGAGCTGGGTGTTAATTCAACGTGTCATCTTTGAGACTCTTCCTTTGAGTAGCGTGATAGGTGATGGCGAAGGTGATATCCAGCTGCAGACGGCGTGTTAGATGGAGAGAGAGAAAAAAAAAAACTGCTATCACACCGTAAAGAACTGTGATTTGCACCAAGAAATGATGGTGGTTGATGTCAAAGCAATGCACCGTTTGGCTTGATTAGAAACGGGGCTCAAAAGACCTCTCTGAAATAATAATGATGAGAGATGCATTTCTTTTCTGCTCGGTAATGTTGCTTCATGACATTTGCAATAAAAAATTTAAGGCCTGGCTTTCCTTGGGAAAAAAATGCATGTCAAGGTTCAAATATATATATATATTTCTTGAACTAATGGTGTTCTATATGTTTTTTGTCAACATTTGTTAACATCATGCACAATATCACTAGGGATGGGACCGATCCGATCCGATCCAATATCGGTATCGGTATCTGATACCAGCATACTTTAAGTATCGGCAGAGCCATATAAAGTGAGAGTTGCGACACTTCCATAGAGTTCCATTGTAAGAATGGAATGCGGAAGTCACGTGGGTCATGGAGGGGGCGATTTGTTCCATGGCTCTGTTTACAGTCTGAAGCTGCCTGCAGTAGCGCTCCGTCGCCGCCAGAGGGCGCAGCTCCACAAGGTTTCCATAGCCGTTGTTTGGAACGATTGACCGCCTGTCGGCGAGATCAAAGCGTGTCGGAACTCTCTATATATGGCTCTGAGTATCGGATATCGGATCCAACCTACCAATATTTCCGATCCAGCTTCAAAGTGCACTTGTGTTCCACCATATTCTATGACTGCCATCTTAACATTGTGTGAGTTAAACCCCAATGAAGACACTCTGGGCCTAACAACAGAAAACACCCAACTTTACATAGCACACAAGAGGCAGGTCTATACCACACACAACTTTCTCACTCATGGTGCAGCTGAAAAACTTAAAAAAAAAACCACTAAGCATTATGGGAAAGAGAACACAGTCCATTCCCCTTAACCACTATGGGAGTAGATTTTGTTGTCTTTCCCATAATGTTTAGCGGTATTTTAGTTTTCCAGCTGCACCATGAGTGAGAAAGTTGTGTGTTGTATAGACCTGCCTCTTGTATGCTGTTAAAGTTTGTGAGTTTCCTGTTGAAAGGCCCAGAGTGTCTTATTGGGTGTAACGTACACATTGTTAAAATGAATGATCTCAGTTCAAAAAAATGTATTATACGGACTCATATACTTGAACAGTATCGGTTCGGGAAAGTATCGGTTGATACCCAGATTTAAGTATCGGAAATGTGGATCTGTGCATCCCTAAATATCACATGATAGTTTAAAATCTTGTAAGATATATAAGCTCTGAGAGTCTGTCATGGAGGACTCTCAGGTACTACACCATATTTTAGCTTGGTATGTAGATTATTTTCTAGGAGTTTCACTAAACTCTGACCATAGCTTCATCAGTTAGTTTGCTTTTTTGCTATTAGACAGTGTTAACTCTAAAATTTAATGCTTAAGTTTAGAGCAGGTGGCACGGTAGTGCAGTTGGTAGAGCTGTTGCCTCTCAACGAGAAGGTTTCTGGTTCAAATCCTGGCCGGGGCCTTTTTGGGTGGAGTTTGCATGTTCTCTCCGTGGATGCGTGGGCTTTCTCCAGTACTGGTTTCTTCCCACAGCCCAAAAACATTCATGTTAGGCTGATTGGTAATCGTCCCTAGGTGTGAGAGTGAATGGTTGTCTCATCTGTCTCTATGTTCTATGAAGTTCTAGAATTGTTCCGCTCAAGGTGGCTGCATGTTAGAGTAGCTCTCTTACATTCATTCTGAGGTTTTTGCGTTTGAAAACTTTAATTACTCTTTTTTCTGGATGTAAATTGATTTTTTCCGGATTACTGTATTATTTTCTCTGGTATCAGATGCTGTGTCGCTGGAAGGATTTTTACTGAAAACTAATTTTTGGACATTTGTTATGATGCATAACCATAACAACAATGTGGTTTTCTACAACTGGGAGCAGCTGATTAACATCTCAAAAGCTCCAAAAATACCTCAACTACAGCCCCAAATCCTAAATGCGTTGAAAAGGAGGTGACGTTGATGCATCCCCATCTACCTGGAGGCAGTGCTTGAGTACCTGACCCCAGAGATCTTGGAGGTAGTGGGAAACGTGGCTCGTGACAGCAGGAGGACCGAGATCGGCACCTGCAATTAAGTCTGTGGCAACAAGGGACTCAGCAGGCTGTTGGGAGAATGGTCATCATTCTGGGAAGAGCTCTGGCTGGCATTCAGGCAGTCCTGCTGCCCAAGAGGACCAAGAGGTCTACTGGGTCTGGGTGGACGGATCGACATCTGCAGCCAGTTTCTTTGGATCCGCTTTTGGATGGACTGTTACAAGAGATCCTTCCTGCCCACAGCCATCAGCATCTAGAACAACTCTAATGAAATCAGGATGATGAGCTACAACAACAATTAATTTCCCTTTGGGATTAATAATGTATTTTTGAATTGAATTGAATGTGTCCCTGTGATGGACTGGAGACCTGTCCTGGTTGTCCCCCACCTCTCGCATACTGATAGCTGTATTTGGATACCAGGGCCCCACGAAGAACAAAAAAAAAGGAGAAGTGGGTAAAAGATGGATGGGCATTTAGAGCATAGATGGTTTAAAACATTTAGAGCTCAGAGTATGTGTTGCAAATGACTCTCAGCTACCACCACACCTACTGTAGAAGACTGATTAATAGCCATTCCTATCACAGCAGTTATCTTCATAAGGGTTGTACTCAAAATATATTTTCTTTTGGTAAGTTTAAATAAAATTCATTCAACGATATTTCGCTAACAATCAAGAACATTAAATCACACCAACATAGGCAAAAACATGATTGCTCTGATTTTACATTTTGGCTGGGAGGGATAAGAAATCATAGCTAGGGGTGTCATAAACTGTACAAAGACAGATGAATTAACAAGTGGTACGCTGTTATCCCCATCACTGAAGAATTTGAACATGTGTCATGTCTGAGCTGAGTGTTTTTCTTTAATGGATATGAACAAGGAATGTATGTGAACCTTAATGGTTTGGTGCAAAATATTCAGGTAAGCAGGACTTACACTGTGTATAAAAATCAAGATCATTTTTTTGCTAGTCCGAGGCAGCGCAGAGGGCACAGTGGTGGAGCCAGTGGGTGGCTGATGGTGGCTTTGACCGCAAGAGATTAATCTCAAATTGAAATACACCCTGGGCAAAACAGTCATTTATCTTCAACTAACTCATTCTCCTGTTAAAACATGGGTGGATGAAATGTTTAAGTATTAAAACTTATAACAATTGTTAGTTTTAGAGTTTTTTTTTGTGTAAGGTGATTCAGTCGTCCTCATGCATTCCAGACGAGCAGCGTTCGCTCCGTCATTGACTGAACGAGTGCTGACAACCCGTCTGCCTGAAAGGCTTTTTATTGCCACAGTTTGCCTCCAGGCAGAACATCGGCCATGTTTAGCACACTCTGCATGGACCGGGGAAACTTCCAGGTCTTTAGATTTCTACATCCTGCATTTAGTATTAAAAACACAGCCGTGGCGAGGAAGAGCTAGCAGACTGCGTTCACTTCAAAGGCTGCAGTCCCTCCTCTCTGACGGTCTCTGTTGAGATACTGTAGCTGTGCTTCTGCAGATAGAGAACGATGCTTTGCTCTGTGTTAACTAAACTGTAGTCATTGTTGAAACTTTTACAGATTCTGTTTTTACATTTTGTCAGTTCCCATTTCTGCTCAGCTCGGGTTTTATCAGCTTTATTCAAACAGCAGATGTCTTCTCCCAGTGCAAGGTTTTAACGTCGATCAATATCCATCCATTCCATCCATCTTTTACCCGTTTCTTCCATTTTGGGTCACGGGAGTCACCGTGCCCATTTCCAGCAATCAC
>JBBPBX010018102.1:0-46043 GCA_038048925.1 Garcialebias charrua
ATATATATATATATACAGTATATACAGTATATATATACATATATACATACATCAATTCTAATTTTTGATGCACCAATGCGATAAAAAAAAAATCGTTTTTCAATTCAAAAACGATTTTCATCCTAGGATCGATTTTTTTGATTCAGAATCAATTTTCGATTCTGAAACGATTTTTGATTCTGAAACAATTTTCTATTGAAATCATGAAAAGATTAAACTATAATGTAAACAAATAAAACATTTATTTAAAACAATAATGCATGCTTGTAGCAAGCATTAATAATGTCAAATAACACAGTACAGGTAGTCCCCAACTTACGAGCACATCGACATACGAGGTTCCGGACTTACAAATATGCATCTCATAAAAAAATAATAAAAAAATAAAAAATATAATATTATAAATAAATATATATATATATATTTATTTAAAATAAATGAATACATTTACAGTACTGTACAGTCACCAAGCACTTAGCCTATCCTAACACAGTTTTTAAAGATGAAGGAGTGAGTTGAATTGTCTCCCTTTCACATAAAGTGAAAGTAGCTCCCTTTATGTGAATGGAGCCTGCTGGGGAGGAGGGAGACAATTCAACTGACTCCTTAACTGTGTTAGGATAGGCTCAGTGCTTGGTGACTGTACAGTACTGTACATTTATCTATTTTAAATAAATAAAAAATAAATATATATATATATATATATTTAAGAAATAGATAAATGTACAGTACTGTACAGTCACCAAGCACTTAGCCTATCCTAACACAGTTTTTAGAGATAAAGGAGTGAGTTGAATTGTGTCCCTCCTCCATGCAGGCTCCATTCACATAAAGGGAGCTAGCTCCCTTTATGTGAAAGGGAGACAATTCAACTCACTCCTTCATCTTTAAAAACTGTGTTAGGATAGTCTAAGTGCTTGGTGACTGTACAGTACTGTACATGTATTTATTTATAAATAATAAATAAAAAAATTGTGATCCTACTTACGAATTTTCGACTTACGAACGGCCCATAGGTACGGAACTCGCTCGTAAGTTGGGGACTACCTGTATAAATAAATACAGCAGGCTGAATTGTGAGCAGATGGGTATATGAATAGAATGCAGCAGCTTTAATCGGGTCCCGGAGGTCACTGGTGCCTATATCTAGCAGTCACTGTGCGAGAGGCAGGGGACACCCTGGACATGTCTCCATTCCATCACAAATAATTCAAAATACAAAAGTAAACTATATTGCATAAACATTTAACTAAAAAAGCAAAAACTTCACAGTCTTAATCATATTCATAAGTCAATGTTTACATTTAAGAAAATGATCAAAACAAATGTGTTAAAAAATATATGAAATAACGTAATGTGTATTGTATTAGTTAGAAAATGTGGATTGTATTCGTTAGAAAATAAGAAAGAGTTAGTCATTTTGTACTGTTGGTTGAAGATTATTATTGTTTAATCTGAATGTTGGAAAAAGTTGGTTGAAGATTATTATTGTTTACACGGTTGATTATTATTGTTTAATCTGATTGTTGGAAGTAAGGGGCAGATATAATAAGATTTATTCTTCTTTCTGCTACCTTTCATTTTTTTATATTTTGTACATTATCATTTATGAGATTGTCTTGTATTGTTTCTTTTGTAAAAAAAATGAACAAATTTAATAAACATAAACATATTGCATTCACCCCTTCAAATATGTATGGAAGGATTTTGTTTTAAAGGGATTGTGACATGATTTTTTTACTATTCATAAAATTGCTCAAAATATATATATTTTATCATTTAAATATGTTTGTTTTTGCAAACAAAATGATAAATCACTTTAATTTTGCTTTAAAAGTGATTTTGAACTTCAAGCCGTGTTTAATCATGGGAAATCCCATTACACACGAACGCACCATCTGTGATGTCACACTGGGCAGAGCTCTGGGCTTGTCACAGTGTGCAGGTATGAGCAGCTCGACATGAAGGAAGTCTGATACAGCATCAGACCTAAATTAGATCCTGTTGTTTCTTGTTCCATCACCCAAACAATTTTCTGCTTCCCAAAATGAAGACAAATAGCTCAAATCTTCACATAGATTGATAAATTCGTCCAGTTTTAAATTGTCCGCTATTAAAGACACCACAGCCCTCTGCCCAGTGTGACATCACATATGGTGCGTTCGAGTGTAATCGGATTTCCCATGATTAAACACGGCTTGAAGTTCAAAATCACTTTTAAAGCAAAATTAAAGTGATTTATCATTTTGTTTGCAAAAACAAACATATTTAAATGATAAAATATATATATTTTGAGCAATTTTATGAATAGTAAAAAAATCATGTCACAATCCCTTTAAAGATTTATTAAATATATTTGGTAAATCTTTTAAACAAAATCCATCCATCCATCATTGATTATCTTTATCTTTACCCGCTTTTTCCTTATTGAATCGCAGGTGCCTATATCTAGCAGTAACTGTTCAAGAAGCGGGGGACACTCTGGACAGGTCTCAGGTTCATCACAGAATACAGAAGTAAACAGAGTCAAACATTTACCTCAAAATAAAATACAGATTTCACAGTTGTTGTTTTTTTTAACCATATTGCTAACATTTGCTACATTTTCAAAACAAACTAAATGTGAAATGTACAGGCTTCAGTCTCAATCATGTTGCATTTGGTACTTTGAAACAAAATCTCAAAACTTGTGCATGTCTGTATAAAAACACTTCAGAACTGTAATTTGTAAACCATCTAAATGGTATGATATAGAACTCTTTTTAATCAGTAATGACTAGATTCTTTTGCAAAAAAATGAGCTGATCAACATGGTCAGGACTAAGAGTGCTGCGCTGTGCAGTCACAATATCTCCTGATGTAGAGAACACTGTGCCAGGGATGCACAGGCAGCGTTTAGCTATTTTAGACAGTAGAGGAAACTCCCTCATGAAATCTCCACCACTGGAGAGGGTCTGCTGAGAGAGTCAGTGGAGGGACTTCCAGGTACTTCTCCAGCTCTTCTTTAGCTGTGGTTTTGATGGATTTACAGGTAGTCCCCGACTTACGAGCGAGTTCCGTACTTATGAGTTGCTCGTAAACCGGAAATTCGTACGTCGGAACACGAAGCACATGTTCTCGTAAGTCCGGATTTTCGCTCGTAAGTTGGAACGGTTTTGCTAGCGCGACTACAAACACTCGTTTTTCATCGAAAAACTGCTTATGAGTGCATAAAAATGATCGGAAACGTGTGTCCACATGTTTAGCTAATGAACTGTGGTGAAAAAACAAAGAAAAACTCGGTATTTTTTGCGTTTTTTCCAAAAAGTCGCCAGCTCGTAAGTCCGGAACCTCGTATGTAAGAGCGCTCGTAAGTCGGGGACTACCTGTAGTGGGCACGCTCACGTGGTGAAATGTCTTTCCTAAAAGATGAACCAGTGCTGACTTTCTTTTTGGAGGGGGACCTTCATCTTGGCTTGGTGCTGGACCCTGGCTGTGTGTGTCATCTGGCCTCTCTTCAACAACAACAACAAAAACAGGGCTGATTTAGAATGCAACACCTCTTGAATTTTTCAAAAACAATTTGGAGTTAGAACAAAAAGTTGGCATATGTCTATTGACGTAACATTTTTGCTTATTTTTGCCAGACCTACTCTGAGCAATACTGCAGCCGTGACTGGTTCTGAATACTGTGGTTAAGCTAGCCGCCTTGTTGGAAATAGTAAAGCCAGACGGTACTCGACTTTGACTTGGCGTCTTTACATGAGACAACCGCTCTCCCCTTGCACTGCCTACTACTGCAACTACTTTTCAAAAAGGAACATATTTAATACTTTTTTACCTGTTTCCTCTCGTACTGCTGTGTTCAGTCTTCTTTTCATTTCATTTCTCACTTCCCGCTGCCACTCAGTCAGAACTCAGTTGTAAACAATGCTTCTTCTTCTTGATGAGTTTAATGGAGGTTGGCAAAAATCTATAGGTGTGCATTACCGCCACCAACTGGTAAGGAGTGTGGAACACATCACTACCGGTACATTGTGCTGCATTCAATGTTGTCGGAAAAAAGAGTTTCGCGTTCATAATGTCCAGCTGGGGTGGCAAACAGGGAGGCAAGGCTCTCTGTTAGGGTGGCAACTGCCACCCCATGCCACCCCAGTAGATCCGCCCCTGTACTCACTTAAAAGTGCCCAATAACACAAGCCCTGGTCACAGTGGCGGTTCCTAAAATGTCCACCGGGGGGGCTATTTCTCCAAAATGAAAAAAAAAAAGTCCCATGTTCAAATATGTTTTTTTTTTTTTAATCAAATGCAGATTAATACAAGGTCAACAGAACAATTAAATATCAGGATGAGAAGAACCAATTTGACTCACTAAAACAACAAAGAACAAACAAAAATATATATAAATAAATAAATAAATTATATATAAATTATAGAAAGGAAAATAAGTGAGATTAAAACATTTCTGCATTTCTACTTGCAAGAGGCTTTGTTTTCATTCTCCAGATCAATACAGTTTTAAGAAATAGTAAAACACCACCAGTGACATTTAGAATATAAAATTATTGATCATTTTTATAAGCAAATTAAAATAAATGTAGCCATCAGAGTCCAATACTGTACAATAACCTGCGCTGGCAACCTAACTCCACAAACAAACAAAGAAAAAAGCAAACTTACCAGTTGCCACTTTTAGAATAAACAGTCAGCTGAAGGCTTTTATCACAAACGGCCATCTAAAATTTGAGAGGCATATCAGTCAGAAATGCAAATAGACATTAAATAAAGGGCTTTCAATGATTTAATACTTACCTGAGCAAGCCTGCTTGAGTCACTGACAGCACGGCTCATTTTCCAGAAAATTATTATTTTTTAATAAATAAATAAACGTCCGGAAACACGCGATCAGTAGGTAGAGCTCACGTCGGACTGTTCAGGGCGGTGAAAACTGCACCCAGCATCTTCCCATTGTTTTGTAACGTCGTGGAATAACTGCGCATGCGCCATTTATAAGGAGAGTCTATGGATAGGATTCCAGCGCCCCCAAAACAGGAAATAAATATGTCACCAATCAGAAAAAGTTTTTGAAACAAACAATATAACTCATCATTACTCATAAAATATTTATCCTACACAACTAAAAACATATATGCATGCATTTCAAAATATTTTTATCTTATTATTTCATTTTTGTTAAAAAAAATTAAGTCTTCAATGTAAAATGGTCCAGAAATTCCAGTGGGGCGGCGCCCTAGCGCCTTCTATTGGCCGACTGCCCATACCATGTCATGTATCATTGGCAATGATACATGACATGATCTTATGTCATTGTCAACACATTTGGAACATTTTACGGATACGTTGAGTTGGTTCAATCTTTTTTTTTTTGTATAATTAATGCTTCTGTACTTACTACTTAATACTTGAACATGTTTTGCTTTGATACTGTGTACATAAATGCTATAACATGTTTTTAATACAAAGCCAACTGTTGTACAAAGTTTGGTGTATATTTATTCAATTTAAAGCATCAGGCATTTTGAAACGTTCAGTATGCTTAAAAATCAAAACAAATTAACAATTACATTGAATGGTACTAACCAGTGTACTTTGGTTTCCAAGCACAGTATACCCACTACAAAAAATGTAGACCATAGCGCTGGTTTACGGCTTTTTTGTGGTTTCTGATTTTGCACAAAACCCCTGCAGAGATATATTTACACCTGCCAATCACGCAGGACCTCTTTGTACTGGCACAGTTTGACCACATTTAAAGAAGTCAGTATGCATGCATTTAGAGAGAAAAAAAACCGGACCAGTGCAGTTTGCATCAGATATTTAATTAGAAAAACAAGGATTTTATCATTTATATTTACTAGAGGCTCCTGGTTTGCTCTCACTTTTCACTGCCCTTTCAATCCCTTGAAACCATGTTCGTTGCCTTCTCCATCCCACCTTTTCTGCCATTCTCTCTTCAGTCTGTATTTCATATTACTTGCTTCTCATTTTCTACTCACTTTGTACCATACTATTAAGTTAATGCAACAAAAAGTACTGCGCAGCCTTCAATAGCCCCACAGCCATCGGCTGCAGATTGACATTGGCTGAGTAGTATCATGTTCTGCGGTGCAGTTGGGCCCAGGTGCAAACACAACTCGGGAAGCTGGAAGTATAAATGATTTATTTTAAATAACAAAAACAAACGCTGACATGGTAGCAAAACTTATACTGTATTTTCCTCTCTATAAGTCGCACCTTTTTGCCTAATTTGCATGCCCTCCGACTTATTGCGCAGTGCGACATGTTTATGGTTTTTCCCCACATTTTTAGACCAATTTTTGGCTCAGATATGACCGTTTTTCATTTTGGCAAAATGGTGCAGTACCACTTTAGTCCGCTAGGGTACACCGACCGTTCCCACCTCATGTGTCCGATGGCAGCCTCCTTTGGTCGGACTCACTCTGTCGCTGCCCGGACTCCTGCTCTGGAGGTATTACTGTTAGCTCAGTGTTTGTTAGCAACGGGTACTATTTATCTAAATAAGTCATGAACTACAGGACAGATTTTGATCAAACTTACAGAAAGTAATCACTAGATGGACATTTACAAACAGTTACCTGTATGAGACATTTAAGAAAATTTTTGATTTATTCATAATTTATTTTCGCAGCGCATGCGACGGTTTGGAAGACGTCAAAGCGAAACAATTTAAATCCAGCAGATTTGACGATTACGTGAATTTATTAAGGAACGGTTAAGCTCAGAAGATTGCTATAATGTCAGCTAACAAATATATATTTTTAAGTGTTTATATTGCTAAATTTTAAAGAAAATATGCAGTCCCACCTGTGCGGGTGCACCTAGCAAAACTACATTTTAAATCCAGCTGATTTGACAATTATGTGCATTTATTAAGGAAAAGTTCAGCTAAGACACATCTTTGCTATAATTTTCAGCAAACATTTTTTTTTTTTACCATGTTAATCTTGTTAAAGTCCTTTCGTGTGGCAGCCATTTGCAGCAGGGCAAACCACCGGCCCACATTCCGGGTTGTCAGCGGTGACACGTAACATACGCAACGCGTCAGTGGTGATGCATAATAGATGCGACTTATAGAGAGGTGCGACATGTTTATGGAATTTTCCAATTTATTGTCAATAATTGGACAATGCGACTTATAGAGAGGTGAGACTTATAGAGCGGAAATACGGTACTTCTTAACTCAGGAGACACAGAGGGAGAACAGAACATGACATCACACGGGATGATCCACGAGCGGGGGAACAAGAATACGTAGACACACTAACGAGGGATAAACACCTGGGCAGGTCAACAGGTGGCAGAGACAGGAGGTGATGAGGGACAAACACTGAGGACAGACAACACAAGAGACACAACACACACAGATCCACTCAGGTAGGAGCTGTTGAGTAAAAAACACCTCCCAAACACTCGTCCTGAAAAATAGAAACATGAAGACAGAAAGAAGATAAAAACAGAACCCAGAGAAGGAAAAGTTATGACTCTATAAGGCGATCCAGACGAGTAGACAGAACCAAGTGTCTTTCTGTTCTTGATTTTAGGACCACGTTTCCTCCAAGAGAACAAGAGTTCAAACCTGTGATGACCTGAATGGGATGAACCTGCCAGGATGTTCTGAAACCGTCAGAGCAACAGTTTTCTTCTGTGAAGGGGGTGTCCAAGGTTTCCGTACAGTGGAGGTGACCCTCTGGAGTGGGCCAATTTTGTAACTTTGTGACCTATAGTGGCAACTGCAATGGTTTCACCTGCCCATCAGTGATTTGTGTTTGAATAGATGGAAGCCAGGATCTCATTCTTTTATTATGAGCCATGTTTCATGACCAGGTGAGGGTTGGAATCGTAGACGGACCAAAAAATCTGCAACATGTGATAGAGTTTATACTTTTTTTTTTTTTTTTTCATTCAACCTTTATTTAGTCAGGTAAATTTCATTGAGCCTCGAGGGCTCATTTACAAAAGCGACCTGCTACAAACTAAAGAATGATGAACAGCAATGGAAGAATTTCCTTAAAGCTTCAGTATGTAGCTTTTTTTATAAACATATTTCTTCACTCTGTCACTACCTCCTGACAGACTGATGTTAGCCAGGTACCGTAAACACCGGTGTATAATACGCACTTTCATTGCTCATTTGAATGTCCTGCGTATTATACACCGAAGCGTTATTATTTTTTTATTTTTTTTTTTTTTTTCCATTTATAGATGGCCTCCCTTCACACCTTTTAGCCATCCTCTCACTCCAATATTTTTTTTTTAAGAGAGAAAGAAAGAAAAGAGAAAGTAAGGCAACAAATCAACAATTATCAACCAAAAGAGCACAAGGCAAACACACCCAACCTCCGTCCACAATCCTGCAAAGCACATGACAGAACACAACAATGGAACATACATGCATAAAGACTAATAATATTCATGAGCTTGCAGTAGAATTCTATAAATACACATACCCATATCTACAAATATATATATACAGTAGTATACATACATATACTTTTATATTCATTTATATATATACCCATCTACATATCTACAGATATATATATACAGTAGTATACATACATATACTTTTATATTCATTTATATACCCATCTACATATCTGCATATATATATATATACATCCCTGCATCCATTTGTGTGTGGTTGTGAGCATGCATAAGTGTATAAGGTTCCTCCAATAGAACATTTAGTAGCGACTGTGAAGTATCAGAGATCCGTCCCCCCAAAGCCCGAGGCAGACGAAGGAGCGATCAAAGCCCAAGACCCCAGGAAGGACCCCGAGCCCAGAGTCCCCAGGACTGCCCGAACAGGACGAGCCACTAGCCCACTCCCCAGATCCTACCAAGGGGAAGAACCGGACGAACCCCTACCAGCGACCACATACAATGACCCCCCGGTGTCGCCCGCGACAAATTCACAGGCCCCCGCCGGAGCCCGCTGCGCCGACGTAGCCCCAGGGCCGGTCACCGAGGCCCGGGCACCGGGGACGCCCACCCCTCGGGCCCAGACCCGACCGGACCAGAGGGCACGAGCCCCACCAGGCAGCCACCAGGCCGAGCCGACAAACGCCCAAGCGCCCAACCCCAGATAGTGAGGGCCCCAAGCACGCCCGCAGGCAAGGGAACACCTACCAGGGGGGGCCACGTGGCAGGAGCGCGACACTAAGTAGCCTCGGAAGTATCAGAGAGGGGGCAGTCCAAAACCCAGCCTGACACTTAAACATTCATACACAGATATACTCATTCAGACCCACCCTCATCCTCACCCTCAGTCACACAAAGACAAACAATAACGACATGTTCCATTCATAATCCCGATGCACACTCTATACCCCCTAGGTCCAAGACATGTACCTGCTCCCTGCGTGGGGCAGCCCACATCCAAACCCAGGAGGTAGGCCCATTCATTCAGGGGTGGAGAGTAGCAGATATCCAAGATCCGGCCCATCCCGCGCCCTGCCGACAGGACAGGACACCCGAGTCCAAGCAGCCCCAGGGGGAGCGCACTGCCAGCCCCGCCCACGGCGAACCCGCAGGCCCCGAACCCCCCCACACCCCAGCACAACCCCTGACAGCCCATCCCCAGAATGTCCGCCAGGCAACCAGGGGGGGTAAGAGAAAAATAAATAAATAATATATATATATAAATAAATACATAAATAAATAAAATCGAAATTAACAAATCAAGACCCCGACACACACACCCCCGTCCCCAAATGTACTGTTGGTGAGTGTTGTTCTAAAGTGTAATTAAAAGGGAAAGAGAAGGAGCAAAGGCTGGCATTATACCAGTTTCCCCTCCACTCCAACTCTAACCCAGGCCCTTATTGTCTAAATGCATAATGTTGAGTGAGCACAGGAATGGGGGCGAGAGTGATGTCATCCCGCCACCCATAACCATGTGCTCACTCCTTCCCTATATGTGACTTTTATGAAGATGTTTATGAATGAATGTCTAAAGTGTATATAAAATTGAGTCCCAGGTGCTCTGTACAACAGAGATGTAGAACCATTGCAGCACACCCGAGACTCAAATTCCCTACATGTATTAATTTAAGATGAAGAGGGCGGAGGTGCGTGGTGAGGGATGGGGAGAAAATATCTGCAGGAACAATGCTCCCACAGCGAGTCAGCTCCCCCGCTGACCCTGCGTACCCCCCCCCAGTTCGCCAAGGTCCACCCAAGGAGCGAGGTAGTGGAAACACCTCTCCGACCGCCAGGCCATTGAGCCAAGACCAGAGAGGGACACGGCCCCGAGGGCCGCCAAAGCAGAACCAACAGCCCACACCCACCAGGGCCGCCACGACCCCTGCGAACCGCAGTCAGCCCACAAGGACGACACTACCAAGAGCGCCCGCCCAACCGCCGACAGAGCCAGGAAGCACTGAGAACAGGCCCCAACCAGGGCCCGCTCACCGGCCAAGCATAGTCCAAGACCATCATCAAGGACATCCACTTGGTCCCCACCCCAGAAGAAATACTACACCCACCCTTCATATTAATAGCTTTCAGAACATATAACACATTAGACACCCAGGCTGGGTTTGCCCGCCCCCTCCCATTGGCCACCAGTCACACCCCCAGACACCCAACCCCCCAGCACATGAACCCCCAACCCACCAGCGAGCCGAGGGCCCCCGGCCAGAGCCGGGCACCAGAGCGCCAGCCAGCCCATAACCCGGCGACCCGCCCGCCAGAGCCCAAGACCCCCCGATCCCCACCAGGTCCAAGCCCGGGGATGACTCGCCCCCAGAGTCCCAAGCCCTCGGCACCCGCCCCGAAACCACCCCAGCACAGCCGGGTCACCGACCGGTGACCCATGACCGCCGCTACCGACCACCCGTGGGCCCGCATGCCGCCCCTAGCAGACATCCCCCAGAACCCCCCCGGTCCTCCCCAGGTCGAAGACAGGGTCCTCCCCGCCCAAGCAGCCCCAACCCCCCGGCGCCCCAAACCCCAACCCCCCCCACCAGCCCCAATGCCCCACAAGGCCAGATCCCAGACCCCCCACCCTCACTACGTAACGGAGCCGATCAAAGAATGCCAAATAGATTGATCCGATGTGTCGGCAGATGCTGTTTCAAGACTAATATGATCTAACAGAAGATTTTTATACTGATTAATGCTAAGATTATTTTTATTTTTCCAATTTACGAGTATGGTTTTCTTTGCGATGCATAAGGCAGTGAAAAGCATATAGGATGTATTTTTTTCCAGTATAACATCTTCAAAGATACCCAATAAGCAAACAGATGGAGAGAGTGGGATATTAAATTTCAAACATTTAGACAAGTCTTCACATACCTGTACCCAGAACCTCTGAACGGGTGGACAGAACCAGAGTGCGTGAATATAATCATCAGGTATATTACTTATGCACTGTGAGCAGTTGTTAGATGGTGTAAAGCCCATCTTAAACATCCGCTGACCTGTATAATGTACTCTATAGAGAACCTTATATTGTATTAATTGTAAATTGGAGATTCTAGTCAATTTAAAAGTAATATGCTGGTGAAGATTCTCAGTCGTCCAGGACATGATGAAATCAAAAAAGGCGTTCAATACAGGATCAATTTAAAAGTATTTGAACATACTTGAGACCAAATTTTTTGTTCGAAGTTGATTGATAAATCTGACTCCCATTTTTCAACAGGTAGTGCTATCGAGTCATCGATTCTAGATAATTTTTTGTATATTTTAGATAATAATTTAGGTGGTTGAAAATTAATAAACTCTAACACACATGTTGGTGTTTCCAACAATGTTTTTTTAAGCTTAAATTTCTTTTTTACAATTGACTTAATTTGTTGGTATTGTAGGAAATATTTATTATCAATGTCATATTGTATTATTAATTTATTAAATGGAATAAAGTCTATGCCCTCAAATATGTGTTCCAGACAATCAATTCCTTTCATTCTCCAACCTGGGAAATTTAACATATTATTTTCTTGTTGAATGTCAGGATTGTTCCAGAGAGGTGTATGTGTACATGGGAGAAGTGAAGACTTTGTCATTTTCAGATACTCCCACCATGCCATCAGAGATGAGCTAATATTGATGCTCTTAAAGCAGACATGTCTTTTTAAAACTGTACTGATAAATGGTAGATCTGAAATCCTAATATCATTACATAAAGTTTGTTCTATATCTATCCAAGTTTCATCTAGTGCATTCGGTTTTAACCACTTTGATATATATTTTAACCTGTTGGCTAAATAATAGTAATAAAAGTTTGGAAGTTCTAATCCTCCGGTATCTTTAGATTTCTGTAATGTTTTTAAACTAATACGTGGAGTTTTATTTTTCCAAAGGAATTTAGATATAGAGGAGTCTAGTGACTTAAACCATTCAGTTGAAGGTTTATTTGGAATCATTGTAAATAAATAATTTATTCTCGGCAGCACCATCATTTTTACTGAGGCAACTCTTCCCATAAGTGATATGGGTAGAGATCTCCATCTAGTAAGATCGTCTTCAATTTTCTTTAATAGTGGGATATGATTTAATTTTATTAAATCTTCCAATTTAGGAGAGATATTAACACCTAAATATTTAATGTTTCCTGATTGTAGTTTTTCATTAAGAGAATTATTAAACACGCAATTTATTGGAAGAACTGTAGACTTTGTCCAGTTTATAGAATAATCAGAAACTTTTGAAAACGAGTTTATTAATTTGATAACATTAGATATTGAGTTTCCTGAGTTCTCAAGAAAAAGCAAAACATCGTCAGCATAAAGACTAATTTTATGTTCTATGTTTCTACCCTTTATGCCTTTAATATCAGCACTTTGCCTTATTGCTGCTGCTAAAGGTTCAATAAAAATAGCAAATAATGCTGGTGAAAGTGGGCAACCTTGCCTGGTTCCCCTCTGTAAACAGAAGCTTGAAGATAATTGATTATTTGTCCTGACGCACGCTGTTGGTGAACTATATAATATTTTTAACCAATTAATGAAGTAATTCCCAAATCCAAATTTATTTAAAGGTGGAGTCTGCAGTTTCTGTAGAACATCAGCACTTAGAAAAAATTTCAACAAGCAAAGCATTCTGATCCCTCCCCCTCAGAGCCATATATGGCACTGCCCCCTTGTGGTCTGTTAAAATTCAAATTCAAGCTCTGTTTTTATTGGCTGATTCGAATTCAAGCTCGGTTTTTATTGGCTGGTTACAAACTTTGTTTTTATTGGCTGGAAAATGGCGGGTCACTTTTTCTTTTTAGAAATGCTTATTTACCACCTGGAGAAGCAAGGGGACAATATTTTTTTTTAGTTTTTTTCAGAGATTACCTCTCTAACATCAATCTAGTGACAGAGTGAAGAAATATGTTAAAAATATATTGTTAGAAAAGTTACATATAGCAGCTTTAAGGTAGCAAATAAGAAATTCCAATTAACTCTATCAAATGCTTTTTCTGCATCTAATGAAAAAATAGCTGTTTCAATATTTTTCAAATATGAATACTCTATTATATTATATAATCTGCGTGTATTTGAGTTTGAGTGTCTTCCTTTTATGAATCCGGTTTGGTCTGGATGTATAATAACAGGAGTTATCTTCTCGAGTCTTTTAGATAAGACTTTACAAATTATTTTAACATCAACATTAATAAGAGAGATTGGACGATAACTGGTAGGTAATACTGGGTCTTTGCCTGGTTTTAATAAGAGACTAATGTTGGCTGAATTCATATGTGTTGGTAGCCTACCATTTTCTTCGGACTCAAATAGCACTCTATAAAATATCGGTTCCAGTATATCCCAGAACTTTTTATAGAATTCTACTGGATATCCATCAGGACCTGGAGATTTCTTATTAGGCATGCTTTTAATTGCATCATGGAGCTCATCTGATGTTAATGGTGAGTCTAGTTTTGATGATTGACTAATATCTAGTTTAGGAAGTGTTACTTTCTCCAAGAATTCATTAATATCCTTATTAGATGGATTTATTTGTGGAGTGTAAAGAGTTTTATAGAAATCTTTAAAAATATTGTTTACTTTTCCCTCATCATGAATTATATTTCCATCTTTATCTTTAATACCATAAATAGATGTTTTTTCTTTGTTTAATTTGAGTTGATTAGCTAAAAAGCTACCTGATTTATTACCGTACTCAAAATTATCTAATCTAAGTCTTTGTATCAAGAATTTATTTTTCTTATCAATATATTCATTTAGTTCTAATTTTAATTTGCGTAGCTTTTGCTGTGTTTCCTCTCCTTGTAGACCTTCTAATAGTTTAATGGATTTCTCTAATTCCTCAATACGTTTATTTTCTTTTTTCTTTTTATTTGTTGAATAGGATATTATTTTACCTCTCATGACTGTTTTCCCAGCCTCCCAAAGTGTACATGCTGAAGTTCCTGGCAAGTCATTAAACTCTAAATATGATGCCCATTCTTTTTTAAAATATTGCAAAAATTCTTCTTCTTGAAGTAGTGATGTATTTAATCTCCAACTTGTATTTTTTGTTGTTATTCTTTTATAATCTATATTTACAGTAACTGGTGCATGATCGCTGATAGCAATAGGGTGTATCTCAGTGTCTGAAATGTTTGCCATCAATGAATTGCTTACTATAAAATAATCTAAACGAGAATATGAGTGATGCACATGTGAAAAGAAAGAATATTCTTTGCTATCAGGGTGAAAAGAACGCCATGCATCGCAAAGTCCATAATCGTTCATATACTGTTTAACTATATTTATAGATTGCCAACTGCGTTGAGTTCCCGCTGCATTCAGTCTGTCTATCTTGTCATCTAAACCAAAGTTGAGATCACCTCCCATCACCAGTGAGGAATCCATGTGATTTGATAGATTGGAAAAAAAATCATGAAAAAAAGCAGCGTCGTCTACATTCGGTCCATATATGCTAACAATACAATAATTTTGTCTAAATATAGATAACTTTAATATTATATATCTACCGTTCGGATCTATAAATTGATCTAATACTGTGAAGTCAACATTTTTATGTATTAAAATTGCCACCCCTCTTTGTCTTGAATTATAACAGGCTGAGAATACATTAGGAAACTCTGAAGATTTTAGCTCAACCACAGTTGAGGCCAATTTATGAATTTCTTGGAGTAATACAACATCTGCCTTTAATCTTTTAATCTTGTTAAAAATTCTATATTTTTTATCTTGGCTACCGGCTCCATTAATATTCCATGTGACAAATCTTAAAGTGCCCATACTTGTGTCTGTGAAAATATAGATAAACCACAACCATTATCATAGATATAGAAGATAATAAAACACCCAGGTAAACACATAATCCTTGATGTTTGACTATATATCATTAAGTAATATTCTAAGTGTTGTTTTTAACGATAAATCAGTGATGTGTACCTTTATCATGTATTTGTGTAAGCAGATATGAGTGTATATGAGTCCTTGTGCTTGTGTATTAACAAATGTTGAGTTAGAAAAATACAGACAAGAAAAGAAAGTGAAATCATACTGAACACTAGAAGATGACAGATAGAAGAAAAAATAAAAAAAGAACCCTCCTACCACATTAATTGCCATGCCACCGTGTACCACCAGTCTGTGTAACCCACCAATCGAGCTGTGCTGAAAAATTTTAACATTTATTTGGTAAGTACAGTAATAATGATAACTAGCTAATAATATTAATTATTAATAGTAACTGAAAATCATTCTTACCTTAATGATGACTAATATAGCCATGGAGTAATCTCTGGGTCTCTGAACAGCTGACCATTGATGTACAGTTTGTCCACCGAGATTGCAGCTCTTCTACCTTCATTTAAATTTTGTTTCCTAATCGGGAACAGAACGCGCCTTCTGCTTAAAATCTCTGCAGGGAATTGATCATTCATACTGAAATTGGTGTCACGTAGTTCCCTACCTCGGCTTTTTACCTGCATTTTTTGTTTATAGTGTTCAAATCTGGCTACAATCGGCCGCGGCCTAGTGTCCCCAGCTTTCTTACCTCCGAGGCGGTGAACTCTGTGAAAAGTGATGGAATTAACCACATCACTCGTCAACTTCAGCTGAGTCTGCATGAAGGCCCGAACCGAGGTTTCGACGTCTTCATCTGTTTTCTCTGAGATTCCAGAGAAGACCATGTTTTCCCTCATGCTCCGGGATTGTATCTCCAGTATAGATTCTTTAATTTTTCTATTATCACCGGAGAGCTGTGATACCTCTTCGGTCAGCGTTTTAACCGTTCCCCTCAGCTGCTGGTTTTCACTAGCGAGCGATGCTACTTGTTGCTGGCTGAACTCCAAAGAAATTTTCAAGTCTTGGAATTCCTTGTGTAGCAATTCCACCAGTGCTAAACGAGCGTCCAAGCTAGTTAATTTACCGTCAATCGACTCCAGGATCTCTTTAAAGCCCGAACTATCAGTAGACGGTGAAGAAGCGCTATCTAAACTACCGTGTCTGTGCCTTTTAGCATTCGGGGTGCTAGCAGCGGCACCGGAAGTAGCATTAGATTTTCCCATGACAACACTTTCGTAACACTCGTCTACAAACAATTCCAGACTTTGCAAAGTTTCTTCTTCCAGCTTGTTCGATGAGAAAAAATCAGTTAATAGTATTTAATAATACTAACGACTTTTAAACAATATTACAATTAATTATTTCGTTTTTTATTTATTTATTTTATACTACATTTAATTAAATCTCTCTAAATCATTTTATTTTTATTTTAAATCATATAAATATTAACTTACCCAAGCTTTATCATACTCACGCACAGTTTTCTCCTCTAACTTCTCAGCAACAGCTCATTGCAGCTCCACACTGTCACACCTGCAGCAATCCGAAGCGTATTATCTACAGATTTTTTCCCATATTTTTAGACAAATTTTTGGTTCTGATTCGCTGTTTTTCATTTTGGCCTAAAAATGGTGCAGTACCAGTTTCGGCCGCTATGGGCGCTAATGCGCCCTGTAGTCTGTTTACCTGCAGACTGTACCTGGAGGCGTATCCTGGCGCCATCTAGTGGCCATAAAAAGACTGTCACAGCAGCGCGTATTATACACCGAAGCGTATTATCTACCGATTTTTCTGATTTATTTCCAGATATTGGCCAAAGCGTATTATACACCGGAGCGTATTATACACCGGTGTTTACGGGTAATCTCTGAAAAAAAATAATAATAATTGTCCCCTTGCTTCTCCAGGTGGTAAATAAGCATTTCTAAAAAGAAAAAGTGACCCGCCATTTTCCAGCCAATAAAAACAAAGTTTGTAACCAGCCAATAAAAACAGAACTTGAATTTGAATCAGCCAATAAAAACAGAGCTTGAATTTGAATTTCCACAGACCATGGGAGAGCAGAGCCATATAAGGCTCTGAGGGGGAGGGATCAGAATGCTTTGCCTGTTGAAATTTTTTCTAAGTGCTGCAGTTCTACAGAAACTGCAGACTGAACCTTTAAACAACAAACAACAGAGAAAAAAAAACATAGGAGAGAAATAGAAAGTGAAATGCAAAGTATCAAAACTAGCAAAACACCACAAGGTAGATGTACAAAATCAAAAACAAGAACATATCTGCAATGGTTTTTGCCAGGATTCCAAAAGATTCTTAAAACCATTTAGAGAGGTCAGGGCCGAGAGCTTCAAATCTTTTTGTAAGATATTCCAGGAAGCAGGAGCAGAGTAGGAGAAAGCCCTTTTTCCAAGTTCAGTCCTCACTGACGGAACACTGCAGGTGATCATGTCCTGAGAGCGCACACTGACTATTATAGGTTATTATAGGTTATATAGGTTTCTGACTATTATACGTTGTTTGTGGAATCCAGGTGCAAATGCAGATTAAAAAAACGCTGTTTTGCAAAAATAAAATAGTTATATTATTTTGGACAAGATCCCAGAGCCATTGTTGGAAAGTTGTCACTTTATCCCTGAAGATGGTAGAGTAGAATTTTAACAAATTTAGTGCTAGTAATTTTGCATGAGTGGATCAGCTGGTAGAGCTGTTGCTTCACAGAGAGAAAGTCGTCGGAGCAAATTCCGGCCGGGGGACTTTCTGGGTGGAGTTTTATATGTTCTCTCCGTCCCTGCTTTGCTTTGTTTTTGTGAACCTGTTTTCAGAGCCCCTTTTGCATAGCTTCCAAATTGTAAACTATGAATTTGTTCAGCTTGTCTCTCAACACAACTGATCATATTTTCTCAAGAAGACCGGGTGAAGGAGAGCCCTCTTGCCTCGGAAACACAATTGGATTGATGATAACTGGATTCTGCTTTTTGTAGTTGGTGAAAATCTGGATTGTTGACAAATTCAAAAATGTCAGCAGCTGTTTTAAGCTGTCTGGAATGTGTGTGCCGGGCGTGGCAACACTCAGTCTGTGTGCGAAATACAGTCTATCTCTGGACCTGTATCAGAGCTGAGCAGGCAGGACGGTCAAACTTTGTGACAGTGTTCATGGAGAGTTGGAAGGAAGAGATCTTGGTGAAGTTGTAAGCCCAACTTAATTACCGGTAATCACAATTCGGCTCTTTGGAGTCGCCATGAGATATACTGGCAAGACTATTAATGGCAGATGCGGAAATTAAAGAGCTCAGCCTGACCCAAAACATTGTTGAAATCTAAATCTGGCTCTGGTCTTGGAAAGCTGACGTTTTCAGTTTCTCCATGTATGTTACGGGAATAAGACTCTGATACTCTCCAGAGGGCGATGGGAGTCAAACCACAAGTACTGGTCTGTGTGGGTGGGTTTGTGGTATACCGCAGTTTGCAAATGTCCTCCATCTTTAAACAAAGCAGGTTTTTCCACAATATGAAAGTTGCTTAATTTACACATGCCACCCAAATATCAAAAACATGAAGGTTTTTCACTGCGACTAATTTCCAAGTTAAAAAAAAAAGGTCTGTGTCAGTGGCTCTTGACAGAAAGTTTCTTTTATATAAATTCTTTCAAAATTGTTCCTGATATTCTCCATATTCAGGATGACTACAGACTGATAAAGGAAAACACCTTGACTGGAAGCAGAGGGCATCCAGGAAAACACTCAACCGAAGAGGCCAAAGCTGAGTGAGAGTGGAAAACGTTGACTTTGACGATGAGTTGGACAACGAGAGAGGGGACTTTTTAAAGGGAACCACAGATAGGTTTTTTAAATTTTTATGGTATGTCTGTGGGCTATCCAGACAATGTTCATTCAATTTAATACACAAAATAATTCTTAGATAATCAATTATACCCTTTTTAATTCTGCCATTTTTAACTTTCGTTTTGAACGACTGGTTTATGATAATGAGCTCTCATGGCCACGCCCTTCAAAGATCTGTTTACATTAACTACGCCCTCTGTAACAGCCAGTATCTCTAATCTGTTGTTGTTTTAAAATTAGCTCTTTTTTATTACTCATTTGACTTACTGTTAGTGCTAGCTTAAGATAACTTACCGAAAGCCGTCTGCGCGCGCCGCCATTATCTGCTCCCTTTAGCCCGAATCCGAGGCTAAAAATAGCTCGTTCCTCCTCCGCCCTTTTAGCTCCGCTCGTTGCATGCGGCGCTTTTGGGAGCGATCTCTGCTCCAGTCCAGACATACACAAAGTTCACCGAATGTTTCCAGTTAATTTATCCGTATGAGGCAACCTCTGACCGGACCCCACGCTCCTCAAAAGCCAGCAGTTCCCAGCAGCTCACGCCCGCAGATGGTCTCTTCGCCGGCGGTCTGCTCGTTTTCCGTCTGCCGGCTGCTCGTTGGGAGCGATCGCTAATACGCTAAAAATTGAACTAAAACGTAAAAATAACAATTATACTTTATTTATAAAGCCATTTAAAACAACCACAGCTGCAACAAAGTGCTGTACACATGAAATTAAGAACATTTAAACAAAAGATGAGATGAAATCAGGAAAAACAACCGTCACGTTTATTATAATGAAGTGGATTGAGCCGCACCAGGGGTTGCTAGGTGAGGGGCTGGATTCACGGTGCGGGGGGATTGTCCTGCAGCTTGTGACGTCACAAACCGCAGGATTTGAAAACGAAACGTTTCTATCAAAGATAAATGTTTATGTTTATGTTTATTAAATTTGTTCATTTTTTTACAAAATAAACAATACAAGATAATCCCATAAATGATAATGTACAAAATATAAAAAAATGAAAGGTAGCAGAAAGAAGAATAAATCTTATTATATCTGCCCCTTTTTTCCAACAATCAGATTAAACAATAATAATCTTCAACCAACAGTACAAAATGACTAACTCTTTCTAATTTTCTAACTAATACAATACACATTACGCTATTTCATATATATTTTTTAACACATTTGTTTTGATCATTTTCTTAAATGTAAACATTGACTTGGCATTTTTAACTACATTCTCCAAGCCATTCCATAATCTAATTCCCTGGATTGAGGTAGAACGTCCCTTCAAACTAGTTCTGAATTGTGGTTTTACAAACATCTCTGTCCCCTTAAGATTATAACAACTTTGTCTTTTAACAAAATGCATTTGGATATTTAAAGGTAATGCATTATTTTGAGCCCTATACATAACTGATAAAATATTATAGTCTACCAAATCATGGAACTTCAATAACTTCAGTTGATAAAATAATGTACTTGATGGATGACGGTAATGTTTTCTAGTGATAATTCTTACAGCTCTTTTCTGTAATACAAAAATAGGCTTTGTGATTGTTTTACACGCATTCCCCCAAACATCAATACAATAGATTAAGTGTGGAACAATGATTGTGTTATACAACAAATACAGAGCTTTATCATTCAATAGGTCTCTGACTTTGTACAGTACTGCAATCGATTTAGCTATTTTTATTCTTACAGAATTTATGTGTTGTTTCCATGTCAGTTTGTCATCAATGATAACACCCAAAAACTTCACCTCACTCACTCTACAAATCTCAACATCCTCAATTTTGAGTGGAACATCAACAGTTTTCTTTTTATTACCGAATATCATGTAATTAGTTTTTTCTAGATTTAATGATAATTTATTTATTTTAAACCAAGTTTGTATCTTGACAAATTCTGTCTTTATCAATTCCAACATTTGTTCTATATCTTCACCTAAACAGAAAAATGTGGTATCATCAGCAAAAAGTACACATTTAAGGAGTCCTGACACATTTACCAAGTCATTCACATATAAAATAAATAGCTTTGGTCCAAGTACAGAGCCTTGGGGAACTCCACATGTGATATTACAGAGGTCAGATCTTACATCATTTATTTGTACAAATTGTTTCCTATCTTTCAAGTAGCTAGATACCCACTGTAATGCTGGTCCTCTAATACCATATTTGTTCAGTTTTTCAAGGAGAATGGTGTGATCAATAGTATCGAATGCTTTTTTTAAATCAACAAAAATACTGATACAATATTGTTTTTGATCGACAGCAGTAGTTATTTGTTCCATTAATTCCATGAGAGCCATTGATGTAGAGTTTTTTGCTCTAAACCCATACTGACTGTTGCTTAGAATATTTTGTTTATCTATAAATTGATCTAGTCTGTTTACAAATAGTTTTTCAAGAATTTTTGAAAACTGTGGTAACAAGGATATAGGTCTATAATTGTTGAACACACATTTATCACCATTTTTAAAAAGAGGAACTACCTTAGCTACTTTCATATTATCTGGAAATATTCCTGTTGAAAATGATAAATTACATATGTATGTAAACGGCTCAATAACATGGCTCATTATGTCCTTTACAAACATCATATCCATGTCCACCCAGTCTTTTGATCTCTTGTCTGTAAGATTTTTTACTACATTCATTATTTCCTCTTTGTTAGTTCCATTTAGAAAAATACTATTTGCACAACCTGTAATTGAATGGATCACATTATTATCTACTTTTGGTATTTTAGCTGCAAGGCTTGATCCAACATTCACAAAATATTGATTAAATCCATTTACAATTTCATTTTCATCATGAATTTCATCGTTGTCTTTTACAAAATATTTTGAAATACCAGTTTTTGTTTTATGATTCTTCAGGACACTATTCATTACTCGCCATGTTGCTTTCATATCACCATTACTTTTATCTAATAATTTACTATAATATTCTTTCTTATGTTTCCTTATAATCCCTACTAATTTATTTTTATACTTTTTATATTTTTCTTCAGCGCTCTGACTTCGCAATTTCAAGAAACATGAATACAAATAATTCTTTTTTTTTTTACAAGCATTTCAGTAAATGACTCTGGGCTACTACCAACCAAATTTCATTTCAGTGTCTGTAAACCAGCAGAGCGTTAGCTATTTAAGTGTGATTAGCTGTCGGGTTCAGTCAGGTCGACTCCAGAAGTTAATCATTTGAATCGCTACATTCAAAAATGTATTTAAGAGTTTCATTTAAATCCATGCAGTACTTCACAAAATATTTTGCTAACAGACACATGCAACTACATGACTGCACACTTTCTATGGCAGCGAGAGATTTTAAAAACTCCCAAGTGTGGTTCAGTGGAGGCCATAATATTTTGTGTCATCTCTTTAAAACTTCCTTGAATTACTGTTGTAAAAATTTCATGCTTCTGAAGCAGCCGGCGTTAACGCAGCACGCTGATGAAATTTAATGCAGACCGTCGCTGTGATGGAAAACAACTCAACAAAGGTTAGAGGGTCAGATGATTGATTTTTTTTAATGTAAAGAAATGTTTGAAAGCCGAAGATGCATGCTAAGTGTTGGAAAAACCTCTGCAGCCTGCAGGTGGAAACGGCCCTGATTTATAGATTGGGATGGGGGCGGGGTTAAAATGTGCACTCACACAGATGTGCTTTTAAAAGACTTCAACCAAAATAATTTAACTGGAAACTATGGATTCCTTTAACCGTGAGTTCTGTTGAGGTTTGTGGCAAGGCGGTCTCCAGAGAACTGATCTACAGCAGAAGAAAAAAAAGCTGACCAATTAAAACGCTGTGGCGGCGTAAAAATGTGAGTGACATGCATTAGTGCATTTTCTCAAAGTCTGGGCCGAGGTCCAGACCCACAACTCACAAAAAAACTTGTAAAACCATATAAATTATTGTAAGATTATGATGTGGAGCCATTAGTGGTGAAGTTGCCAGATCCTTCCCTGAGCTCTCCAACAATCGACAGCAGGGCAGAATGTGTTTATGACTCTGCTCTGATCCATTTTTATTATGTTTTTCTGCATCTTTCTTGTCCCAGTTTTCAAACTATTTCAACAAATCCCAAAAAACTAAGTCTGGTCCTCTGGACATTCAAAAAACAAAACAAAACCAGACCAGACTTAGCTTTTTTGGATTTTTCTACCTGGATTATTGAGCATGCATTAGGGTATTTCAACAAATCATAAATCAAAACGTTCAGCTCTTTCAGTGCAATTCTGCTGTGACTTTTGGTATTGGTGCGACGTTAGCTTTTTGAAATATTTAGCCTTTTCTGCAATTTTTGTCTCATAGAAAATGAATTGAGCTCATTTTACCTCCTTCAATTCTTAGTTTTCAACCTTTTATTGCTCCTTTCACGTTTTGTTCTGCTTCAGCTTCCTTGTACAAATTTAAAATTTTTCAGCTACTTTCATTTCAGCTGTTTTTAAGCTGATTTTTGCTCCTTTCGGCTTCTGCCTGCTAACTGCAAAATGTTTGTGCTTCTTCCAACTTATTTCTGCTAATTGTGTGAATGCTTCAGTTTGGATGTTTCTTTGCTAATTTCACCTTTGTTAAGCCCATTTAGTCATTTTTGTGCTCATTACTGCCTGTTTAAATGAAATTTGGCAAATGAGTGTTTTTCCTGCCTTTTTCTGCTAACTTAAGCTTGTTTCAGCTACATTTCAGCCCGTTTTTTAGCTAATTTCAGCTGTTTTTCAGCAAATTCTTCAGCAATAAGCATTCACGCTGCATCTTTGCAGGAAATGCAATTTCTCTCATTTCAGCTTTTTCTACCATTGCAGCAACTCAAAAAAGGCGTTCAATACAATCAAACCATATTCTATCACAATTCCAGTCAGGATTCAGAAAACAACACAGCACCGTCACTACAGTTCTCAAAGTATTAAATGACATCATACATGCCCTGGACTGCAAACAATTCTGTGTTGCCCTATTTATAGACCTGTCCAAGGCATTTGATACAGTTGATCATAGACTATTGACAAACATCCTGGAACACTCTGGTCTATCAAAACTTGCAGTCTCCTGGTTCACCAACTACCTAACTGACAGAACGCAGTCTGTTCATGTAGCCGGATCCTCCTCTACATTCTTAGATGTTGTGAAAGGGGTGCCACAGGGTTCTGTCTTGGGTCCCATTCTTTTCTCCCTATACATCAACGATCTTTGCAGTGATCTGTCAAATGCTTCCCACCATTATTACGCAGATGACACCATCATCTATTGCTGTTCTTCCTCCCTCAGCCAAGCTTTCACCTCTCTTCAGGATGCTTTTAATATTATTCAGTCACGGCTGCAAAAACTTAGACTGGTCCTAAATGCCGACAAAAGCAAGTTCATGGTTCTTGCCAACAGAAAGCTGCAACCAGAGAACCCACCTCAAATTGGAACCCAAGAGGGAAAACAAATAGAAATGGTCTCCACCTACAAATATCTAGGTTTCAACATTGACACTGAACTGTCTTTTAAAACCCACATCTCCAAAATGGCCACTAAACTCAAACTGAAGCTAGGTTTCTTCTTCAGAAACAAATCCTGCTTCTCATGCAAAGCCAGGAGAACATTAGTAGCTGCAACATTCATGCCAATACTAGATTATGGTGACGTGCTGTACATGAGTGCTGCATCAAAATACCTACAGTCCTTACGCCAAAAATACACTACACGCGTTGCAGCTCCGCCCCACTCCGGTCCGACCTCCGCAGCAAATACGCACCCATTATAATCAATGACAGAATTTACACTGGCTCCGCACGGCGGCGGCGAGCTGCGGAGAGCGGACGGCAGTCCGTCAAAATTAGAAATTTTTCTATTTCTGCCGGACGCCGGAGCTGTGCCGGAGTCAACTTTTGAAGATTACGTCGCACCAACAGGAAAAGGAACGAGCACAACTTCCGTATTTACAAAATAAAATCACCACGGGCGGACTAATCCTAGCTCTATACGGATTTATTTGTACAAAAATGCTGTCAAACTATCATTTATGACTACGCCTACAAACGCAATACAAGAAATAAAAAGAAATACAAGAAATAAATAAAGTATTTTATTCTGAAATGTAATACATCACTTCCTGTTGCTCAAACCATGTCCTGTAGCTCATTTACGAGAGAATATCAAGGCAGCAGTATCTACAGTTGTTCTCTTTCTTCCACCGAGTGAATTGTTTTGTTCTGACTTACTTATTTATCACTTGATTTATCGCGCGATCTCGCAATTCCCGCGCATGCGTCTCGGAGCAGCGCATCCACTCGGACCTGAGCTGAGCGCAGGTAGTGGAAATTGGACTCGCACAGCTGCGACCTGCGGAGCGGGGCGGAGCGGAGCCGTGTGTAGTGTATTTTTGGCGTTAGACTCCATTTACCACGGTGCCCTTCGGTTCATTACTGACTCCAGTTATCGCACTCATCACTGTGAGCTTTACGTCAAATCTGGCTGGTCATCTCTCAGCACTCGCAGATACACTCACTGGATATCCTTCATCTACAAGACCCTCCTAAACCTAGTCCCGTCATACCTCACCTCCTTAATACAAACATCACACAGTCATTACTCCCTGCGCTCTAACGATTTAGTCCTCCTGTCAGTTCCTCCTGTCAGAACTGAACTAGGAAAAAGAGCATTCAGCTTCGCCGTCCCCTCAGCCTGGAACAACTTACAGAAAGATCTGAAACTATCAACATTCATCTCTCCTGGATCCTTTATGTCAACCGTAGTAGAAAATGTCATCAAGAAACTTGACCATTGCAGATGTTTCTAACCACTACTTATCCAATATACATGTCATTGTTGGTTTTTTTTTGTCTGCTTGTTTTGTATATAATGTATATAGAAATCTGTCATATCCTGTTGGTTTTGAACTGTCAACATCTGTTTACTGTGATTGTAGTTTTCTTTATTTTCTTTTTGATAAGTGCAAATGCCTATTGCCAATGTGACGTGTGCTGCTGACCACTTGACCAGGTCACCCTTGTAAAAGAGATCTCGATCTCAACGGGCTCTACCTGGTTAAATAAAGGTGATTGATTGATTGATTGATTGATTGATTGATACAGGATCAACTGGACTTTATTTGTTGCAGAAAACGTTTCGACTTCTGTCCAGAAGTCTTTTTCAATTCTGAATGAATGGAAGCTGTGAGACCAAGAAGTTTTATACAGGCTGACATGCCACGCACCAACATATGAAATTGGAAACTGAAATAACCCCACAACATACCTGAGATAACATGCCCATTCTATTTAAATTGACAAAACAACACATCACAGCTTAACAGAAGGGGGTTTGTAACACATACATGTAAATTGAAAGATCACACCTTAACAGTAGGGGGTTCCCTTGAGGTCTCTGGTAGAAAACACAAAACTGTATGTAAATTGACAAAAAACACCTCCCAAACAACAACAGAGGCTACTCAGAGAACTTTGTTAGTCTAATTTAGTTAGTCTAAGGCCCTGTACACACATAGCCGTTTATCAGTAAAACCGAACAGTTTAGCATGCGGTTTAGCCTTTCATCCATACGTGAACGCCGGTTGATGTAACTATAAACGAATAATAACAAAACTCCGGCCAAAGTGAAGATTTGAGAACTCGCCGTTTTCGGGTCTGCGTGTGGACTTTCAGAGCAGAGGTTTCTGCTCCAGCTGGACGGCAGAACCGGCAGAACCGCTTCTGCCGGTCCAGCTGAGCGGCGCTCACGTCACATAATGCTCTAAAAAAAGCACTAAAAAGTCAACATACCTGCTCTGACATGATTCCTAGTCGACATTTTCCTGCGTTTTATTAACTTTGTACTCCAACACGGTATTTAATAGTAGTTCAACCTCACGGTCTGTCCACACAAACGAAAGAAAAAAAAAAAATAACAGGAAGTGTGGCTGCATGGGTTGAAGGGTTGTGACAGCACTACACTGCCACCTATGGGTTCAGCATATTCTTTACAACTTTACAACGTTCTGTGGTGAGAAAAACGGGACATGTAGACAAACATTTTAAATATTCGAACATGTATGGACAGAGATTTTTTTTGCGCAAACATTCGTTTTTCAAACACCAGGCTACGTGTGTACAGGGCCTAAAGTTCTCTGAGTAGCCTCTGTTGTTGTTTGGGAGGTGTTTTTTGTCAATTTACATACAGTTTTGTGTTTTCTACCAGAGACCTCAAGGGAACCCCCTACTGTTAAGGTGTGATCTTTCAATTTACATGTATGTGTTACAAACCCCCTTCTGTTAAGCTGTGATGTGTTGTTTTGTCAATTTAAATAGAATGGGCATGTTATCTCAGGTATGTTGTGGTGTTATTTCAGTTTCCAATTTCATATGTTGGTGCGTGGCTTGTCAGCCTGTATAAAACTTCTCGGTCTCACAGCTTCCATTCATTCAGAATTGAAAAAGACTTCTGGACAGAAGTCGAAACGTTTTCTGCAACAAATAAAGTCCAGTTGATCCTGTATTGAACGCCTTTTTTGATTTTATCATGTCCTGGACGACTGAGAATCTTCACCAGCACATTGCAGCAACTGTTTTTATGCTAATTTAAGCTTTTTCAGCTAATTCCACTTTTCGCACTCATTTAAACTTTTTTCAGCCTAATTCTTAAAAAATGAGCTCTCTCCACGTCCTTCTGGTAATTTCAGCTTCTTCCTGCCTTTATAGCTAGTTATCAGCTGTTTTTTTGTTTGTTTTGTTTTTTTGCAATTTCAGCTTTTTTCAGATAACTTCCGCTGTTTTGTTCCCATCTCTTCTTCTTTCAGCCTAATTGGACAAACGTGTTCTTTCTGCTTTCTTCTGCTAATTTAAGCTTGTTCCACCTGTCGCGCTCCTACCACGTGGTCCCCTGGCGGGGTGTGCCCTTGCCTGCCGGTGCGCTTGGGGACCTCGGTATCGGGGGTTGGGCACTTGGGCGTATGTCGGCTCGGCCTGGTGGCTGCCTGGTGGGGCTGGGGTTCTCTGCATGGGCGTAGCCAGAATTTTTTGGGGGGCGGTTCGTTTTAAATGAGAAGTTGACAATGCTAAACTAATGTGCCTGGATAGCTCAATGGATAAAGCGTTTGCCTTCAGTCCCAAAGCTCATGAGTTCAAGTCCCGCATGGTACAACGATTTTTTTTTATTCATTCCAGATTAAAAAAGCACAAGAAAACTATTTACAAAACGGCAAGAAATAAAACAATGCATTAAATGAAAGGAATCAGACGAAGAAAATAATCTTATCTGCCCCTTCTCAAACTATTTTTTTTTCAAACACTCTTTTATTGGATAAAAAAAGAAGAATGTGTTAACCACAGCCTGTGGTTAACACATTCTTCTTTCTTCACAGGCATATTAACTACTTTTTTTATCCAATAAAAGACAAATGTAAAATTAGTTGTTTGAATCGAGTGTTTGAAAAAAAAAATAGTTTGAGAAGGGGCAGATAAGATTATTTTCTTCGTCTGATTCCTTTCATTTAATGCATTGTTTTATTCCTTGCTGTTTTGTAAATAGTTTTCTTGTGCTTTTTTAATTTGGAATGAAATAAAAAAAAAAACATTGTACCATGCGGGACTTGATCCCACGAGCTTTGGGACTGAAGGCAGACGCTTTATCCATTGAGCTATCCAGGCACATTAGTTTAGCATTGTCAACTTCTCCTTTAAAAGTGGGCGGTTCGTTCGAACCCCCCGAACCCCCCTTGCCTACGCGCATGATATATATATATATATATATATACATATATATATATATATATATATATATATATATATATATATACTCAAGATGAATTGTGTTGAATGCTCAGTGCATCCGTTTTCAACTACTCCACCTAAGCTGCGTTGAAACTCAAGTTTCAAACCATGATTTTTTTTAGAATGTTGCACCCGTAACATAAATAAACAAAATATTTCATGTACTTCTCTACTTAAGACCAAATAGAACATACAAACCTTTGCTCCTATATGATGGTCTGGGAGAACTCAATTCAGGTCCAAACACCTGCACAGCTACAGACACAGTCCGGGGGCAAGGGAGATGGAAAAGGTTCTTCCCCGCTGATTGCTCCCACCTCCTCATCAGGTGTGACAGGTACTTCTCTGGATTCAAACATTTCTCTGGACTCACTTAGTATCTGTATCAGAGTACAGATACAAAATAAATGAAAAAGGAATTGTAACAATAGATCATTAGCATTACTGAAATAAATTAACAACTAAGAGAGATTGCATTCCAACACAGGTTTAGTGCAGCTAACTGGCAGTCAATCAGTGTGCTTTGCATTCCTGCACTTATGACATATGTGGACATGTTTTCCCTGTGCAATTTAACACCCAATATGTTGGCTACAAAATCATTATGGCCACAGTGATGGACATTTTAATGTAGGAAAAACAAATTAATCAAAGACAATAATGAGTATGACTAAAATGATCATTTCTTGTTATTTTTCACCAGTTTCATGTCATTACGCTATTGCAAATGTTTAAAAATAGCAATAACAAATGTAAAAAAAAGTTGCCAATAACATAACTTCTGCTTTAGGTTGAAAAGAAGTTCACCAAACATTCCCATGTCCACCTGCAATTGATCTTACATTCCGACTTTGCCACACTGTCATAACCAGTCATTTTTGTATTTATATTTTTTATTAATCACTGTAGAGTTGTACACACTTCACAGTTACGTTTGTGCCTAACTAAGACATTGGGGGATGTTTATTATTTCAGTGCAATGTAATGCCGAGAGAAAAACGAGGACTGTTATGCTAACTAGCATTAGCATTATGCTAACTAGCATTAGCATTATGATAACTAGCCACAGGCTTGCGACACAGATTTTCACGAAAAAGTGGCGTGAATATTACCAAACTACGGTACAGTACATTTAAAAGCCTGCTCTATTATTCATTCTGTTCTGATGTTAAATTGAGCAAAGTCTTACCCGAAATACCTCCCGTTTTCTCACGACTGTGGAGGTGCGGGCCTTCTTCAGTGGTCGGTCCTCGGACCGAGATGTGTCCAGTTTTCTAGGTCCGGTGCACGGTGGAACTGCATGGACAGTTGGCACAGCGTCTTCCTTCAGTCTGGTACCTCTTTTCCCCTTAAATCCAAATGCCTGCATCATTGCTGACTCGTAGTCTTCCAATTTAAAGTGTTTTGAACACAAAACACTGCAACGCGATGGAGCATGAAGTCAGCTTGTACGGTGATGCACAGAGCCATATGCATGCATTCAGGGGTCCGGTCACTTTAGTGACGTGGAGTGGCCCATATATGGAGAGGGGCAGAGTTTGCCGGATCTGGTGCTAAAATCTCATGAAAATCATGAAATAACACAGTTAGCGTTATTACTCTACTATACCAAAAAAACATTGCTGTTTTATTTCTAAAGTCAAAACTACTTATTAATGGCGGTGAAATTTGAAAACATGGTGGGTGTTGTCCTTTAAGTTAAAAACAGGATGCACTCCATTAGACAAGCCCTTTCAGTGAGAAATCACTCCTTTGAAGGACAAATGCCCCCCTCATGAATTTGCTGAAGCTGTAAGGTGTGAAGGCCGAGATATAGCTCTGCGTTCGGCCGTACGCCGCACTACGCCGTACGTACGCAGAGGCACAAGCGCACCCCCGCAGGGCACGTGCGCGCTAAGCTCAAATTGTACGACCGCGTACGCGAGCGTGTTGTCTCACAATAAACTGCCCAGCGCCGGACTGTTTTATATGAGACACAAATGTATTAAATTCCCCTTCTTCATCCCTGATCTGGCCTTTTCTTCTTTTTTTTTTGTTGTTGCTAAAAGTCAAGTGATCGCTTCCTCCTCCGTTGACTCCATGACTGACATGATGAGGAAATGAATGAATTTGTCACGAGCGAACTAAACTCATGTCCAACGTGGCTGCGCGAGGTTCTAAATATTTCCTGGTGTTCTGGTGTGCTGGACCAGCGCTCCCTGTTTTTATTTTATTTTTTAGAACTTTTTATTAACATATAAACACAGAATACCGCTGCGGCAGAAGCTGTGTGAAGTGCCTTTTTTTCCCCCACCCGACCTGTCAATCAATTCAGTAGGCGTGTCAGCAAATGACCAATCAGCGACCTCAATTTGTCCCGTAGGTAAACGCTCCGCCCTGCTGTTGCTCAAATGACGTCAAGAATTTGGAGCGAAAACGCGAGCATTAACGCGAGAACGAACGCAGAGCTGTGCTTGTGAACGCGCGCGCACAGAACGCGCGCGTAGAGCGGCGTACAGGCCGTACGCAGAGCTATATCTCGGCCTTAAGGTGTGGGTTGTGTGCGTAAGTTCAAAGCAACTAAGAAATTGTATAAAATCAATGCATCACCAGTAAATCACACCTCCATCTGGAAATATAGTCCTATGTGAGCATGTGTGTAGTCTGTAATGCTTTCTTTAATGTTTAATTCTTTATAAACAAAATAACATCACAATCCACATAAAAAGGCTGACACTAAGCAGATCAAATAATCTAAAAAAAAGTGAATAAATCAACTGCTTGTCTGCTTAACTGCATGGCTATCTTTATTAAAATAAAATTAAAAAAAACTAATCCCTGCATGCTCTGATGCATGCTCAATAATCCAGGTAGAAAAATCCAAAAAAGCTAAGTCTGGTCCTCTGGACATTCAAAAAATAAAACAAAACAAAGCAAAAAAAAAAAAAATGTAGAAACGTTTCGTCTTTCGTCCGAAAGACTTCTTCAGTCTGAGAAGCTGTATTCGGCTCAGCCTTATAAATAGCACCCTCTCACAGTGAGAGAGGGTGCTATTTATAAGGCTGAGCTGAATACAGCACCCTCTCACAGTGAGAGAGGGTGCTATTTATAAGGCTGAGCTGAATACAGCTTCTCAGACTGAGGAAGTCTTTCGGACGAAAGACGAAACGTTTCTACATTTTTTTTTTGCTTTGTTTTGTTTTATTTTTTGAATGTCCAGAGGACCAGACTTAGCTTTTTTAGATTTTTCTACCTGGATTATTGAGCATGCATCAGAGTATTTTGAACCACTTTGGCCAGGATTGCCTCAAACTTGTTAGAGAGTTTGAGAAAACAGCTAGGAAGAGGGCAGACTACAGGAACCACTTGCGATTCAACCTTAGATGCAGACAAAGTGGCATCATTCCCAAGAGCCTGGAATTGAAATCGTCGGTCAGCGGGCACCGGGTAAGCAAGATCCTTCAGAAGGCACAGACGCAGCTGCTGAATGAAAGGGTAAGACAGACCAATTTTACTATTGAGGCCTTGAAGGCCAAAGAAGAGCACATTAAACAAAAACTAACAACGTGCCTAGATCAGACCACACTTCAGCAAGTGATGGACTGCACAGATCAGGCACGCTTAGCACAGCATGTCAAGTCCAAGACTCGACAACAAAACAAATTTAACTTACTGATAACTCGTCAACACCATCACAATTCCAATAACAACACATTCAGTTTAAGACAACACTCTGCTACACAGTTACATGCCAGGGAGACAGAGAAGTGGGTGAAGAATTTATCTGACAGAAAGCTCACCCAGCCGGAGACAGAGATTCTTGCCAGGGGACTAAACTTTGCAGTGGCACCAAGTAGAATTCCGCTGGTAGAGATGATCACAGCCACTGAGTCAGCCATCCGTAACAACAAAATTAGAGAGTTTGAAGCAGAACAACTCAGAGTCAAAGTTTCAGCCTGTCTCAGTAATGCTAAACCACCACCTTCCAACATCAGTAGAGAAGAGAAAGATGCACTCACCACTCTTAGCAAGGACAAAAACATCATAATTCTCCCAGCAGACAAAGGAAGGTGCACAGTGATTTTGAACCAGAAAGACTATCATGAGAAAGTTATGTCACTCCTTAGTGACTTAACCACTTATGAACCGCTGAAAAGAGATCCAGGAAGTGGTTACAAGAAGAAGTTGATAGATTGCCTGAAAATTTTGAAGCAGGACAAGGCTATTGACAGTATTCTGTACCACAGACTGTACCCAGGGGAGGCCACGCCAAGTCTGTATGGTTTACCCAAAATCCACAAACAAGGTGTACCTTTAAGACCAATTGTTAGCATGATTAACTCGGTCACTTACAATGTTTCCAAATATCTGGCATCTGTACTCATCCCTTTAGTTGGCAGCTCAGAACACCACATACAGAACACCATGGACTTTGTGGATAAGGTGAGGGATGTCATCATGGAGACTGATGAAACAATGGTCTCTTTTGATGTCACATCACTCTTTACGTGCATTCCTGTTGATGAGGCAGTAGAGGTGGTCTGTTTAAGGTTAAAATCAGACACCACTCTGAACAGCAGGACCACGCTTTCCACAGAGCAACTGTGTCAACTCTTGAAACTGTGCCTGCAGTCAACCTACTTCACATATGGGGAGCAATATTATAGGCAGAAACATGGGTGTGCTATGGGGTCTCCAGTTTCTCCTATTGTTGCCAACCTGTACATGGAGGAGGTAGAAAAGAAAGCCTTGACATCCTTTTCAGGGAGACCACCAAGTCATTGGTTCAGGTATGTTGATGACACCTGGGTTAAAATTAAATCTCAGGAAGTCCAACATTTCACTGATCACATCAACTCTGTGGATAAATATATCAAGTTCACACGAGAAGATGTAAAAATGGCAGGTTGGCTTTCTTGGACTGTGAGGTCTCAGTTTCTGATAGAGGAAATTTGCAAACTGAGGTGTACCGCAAACCCACCCACACAGACCAGTATTTACAGTTTGACTCCCATCACCCTCTGGAGCACAAGTTAGGAGTCATCAGGACTCTGTATCACAGAGCAGACAGCGTCCCCACTAACTCAGGAGCCAGACAGAAGGAGAAATCACACACAAAACAGGCTCTAGAGAAATGTGGATATCCTAACTGGGCCTTCCTGAAAGCAGAGAAGAAACCCAAACAGGACTCCAGCCAGCCATCAGGTGAAAAGAAGGAACCCAGACCCAGACCAGTGGTCATTCCGTATGTTGCGGGAGTTTCAGAGACATTGAGACGTTTATTTTCTAAACACAACGTCCCAGTGGCTTTTAAACCCCAAAATACATTACGGCAAAGACTGGTTCATCCCAAAGATCCAGTCCCCCGGCACAAACAGAGTAATGTTGTGTATGCTGTTCAGTGTCAGGAGGGCTGTGATCAGTCTTATATCGGGGAAACTAAACAGCCACTGGCCAAAAGGATGGCCCAGCACAGAAGATCAACATCATCAGGTCAGGACTCTGCAGTCTACACTCATCTCCAGGCCAGCGGTCACTCTTTCAGGGATGAAGATGTTCACATCCTTGATAGAGAGGAACGATGGTTTGAGAGAGGAGTAAAGGAGGCCATCTTTGTGAAAAGAAACCGTCCATCATTAAACAGGGGTGGAGGCCTCCGGGTTCAACTGTCCCCTTCCTACAATGCTGTTATTGCTAGTATCACTCAGCCCTCTGTGAATAGCAAACAACCATCAGGGTGCTAACGATCCATCGTCAGGCTGATGGTCCTCCTTGATCATGTGAGCAGCTGGTTTCAGCTGTCATCAGCCAACTGGTTTACCCACTGTGAGAGGGTGCTATTTATAAGGCTGAGCTGAATACAGCTTCTCAGACTGAAGAAGTCTTTCGGACGAAAGACGAAACGTTTCTACATTTTTTTTGCTTTGTTTTGTTTTATTTTTGAATGTCCAGAGAACCAGACTTAGCTTTTTTTAGATTTTTCTACCTGGATTATTGAGCATGCATCAGAGCATTAGGTTGGACATGTAGTTAATACTTGTGTTTTACTTAAACACACAATAGATACAATTTTAATGAGCTGCAGAGGCTGCTGGTTAATATGGGTTGCCACTGTATTATGTTTTATTGTATTAGTTTTTAAGTTCAGAGTGTTGTTAGTGACAACAAAAAAATGACACCACAAGTCAGATGTTGCATCTGATTTGTAAAGAAGGGGCAAATGCTTTTGTTGTGGGAGTGTCAGTTCTGTGAAACTGAGTGTGATGTGTGCTGTACCATATCGTACTGATATAGATATGTGCTTATGTCTCAAAAAAATCAGGCAAATATCTATCTCACCCCCACTGTTGTATTAAATATATATTTTTTGCAATTGATATTTTTAAGGCTTGTTCTCACCTGTGTTCTCCTCAATAGTTTGCCCATCCTGGTTTTCCACAGTTTCATCAGGCTCAAAACTCTGGTTTACAGTTGAATCAACAGTACGTTCAAATCCTGTGTTGAGTATAGCATTTAAACGTCAGTTTGTAGAGGAGCCCAGAAGAAAATATATTTTATTGCACCAAACCTTTAAATTTCAAGTCATCTGAAACATCCAGTCCATCCATCATCCTCAAGATGCACAAACAGTAGTTGTAGTCAAATGTGTCACTGAACAAAAACAAACAAAAAAGAAATAATTTTAAACTGCAGTTAAATGATTGCAACATTTGTCAGAAAACAATTGGCGTTAGTTTTCTTTATGTACATTGTTGCAAACTTTTTTGCTATATTTGCTAAATAGTCATTTGTCCTCATTGCAGAAATTAGTAAAAACTGAAAGTTATGCACCATAACTCATGTTCCCTGAAGGAAGGGAACAAGGTGCAACATATGACTATGGGAATTGCGCCTCCGCGTGCTTCACCTGAAGTAATACAATCACGCCTTTTAAGGCAAGTGGGAATCAGCGTCACAAGGGGCCCGCCCCCCTGGTATAAGAGACGCTGACTACCCACGTACATCCGCTATATGCACTTCACCGAGCTTGGGCATTGGAAGGGCAAACATGTGTTACACTTTGTTCCCTTCCTTCAGGGAACATGAGTTATGGTGCATAACTTTCAGTTCCCTTATCAGTCAGGTTCACTGCGGTGCAACATATGACTATGGGAACATAATCCAATCACGCCCTGGAAATGCTCTGGAAATGCATGCTTATGAGAACTTTTTTTGTTTGCCTTAGACTACAGGCGTCAGCCGTTCATTTCTCTATGGTAGAGAGAACAGCTTGAGTTATGTCACATGCTGTGACATCTAGGCTGTATTGTTTTACAAACGTGTTTGATGATGACCAGTTAGCAGCTGCACATCTATCTGCTACTGGAACACCTTTGAATAAGGCCTAGGAAGTGGCTAGGCCTCTGGTTGAGTGAGCATGTACCCCACTGGGCACCTGCTGACCTTTGCTACTGTATGCCCTCTTTATGGCCTCAGTCACCCAGTGGGAGAGGCGTTGCTTGGACAGGGCCCTGCCTACGACAGGATTAGCAAAGCATACAAAAAATTGGTTTGTTTTGCGTCAACTGTCAGTCCTCTCCATGTAGATGCTCAGGGCCCTAACAGGGCAGAGCGCGTTCCAACGCCTCTGTTCTACAGTCAGAACTGGGGAAGGAGGAAAAGTTGACAGTTCGAAGTCCAGACTTACGGGATTTAGAGTCGGGACTTTTGGTACATACGCAAGGTTTGGACGTAGGGTGACCTTTGACCCATCTGGGACAAATCTGGTACACATTGGGTGTACCGATAAAGCGTGAAGGTCCCCCACGCATTTTACTGAGCACAGAGCTAGGAGCAATGCAGTCTTATAAGATAACAAGTCTATCTTAAAGGGGACCACAGATGCAAAATTCACTTTTTAATGTTTTTTTTACTCAACTTTGGGTATTTACTTCATAAAAAAACAGTCCTTGTGCCAAAAAAATGCACCCAGTGGTTTATTTACTCTAAGTAGATTTATTTATTTTTGATAAATACACCTGGATTCACACTTCCTGCAGTTATTGACGTCACAAGCCGTAGCCAATCACCTCAAACCTGAGTCCAGCCCCTCACCTAGCAACCCCTGGTTAGGCTCAACCCACTTCTGTATTAAACACATGACTGTTGTTTTTCATGATTTCATCTCATCTTTTGTTTATATGTTCTTAATTTCATGTGTACAGCACTTTGTTGCAGCTGTGTTTTTTTAAATGGCTTTATAAATAAAGTATAATTGTTATTTTTATGTTTTAGTTCAATTTTTAGTGTATTTGCGATCGCTCCCAACGCGCAGCCGGCAAAAATTAAACGAGCGGACTCCCGGCATAGGGACCGGCGGCAACGGGACACTGCTTCTGGCGGATGGAGCGGAGCTTCAATTGTACAGCCTCGTTGCAGCCTTGCAGCAGCCTCGCAGCAGCGAGGACCTTCTCCTTACGGATTAATTTACGGGAGACACTTGGTGAACTTTGTGTTGTCTTGACTGGAACAGCGATAACTCCCAAAATCTCCGCGTGCAACGAGCGGAGCTGGCGAACACCGGAAGAGGAACAAGCTAACATTAGCTTCGGATTCGGCAGGTCTCATGCTAAAAGGAGCAGCTCATGGCGGCGCGCTCAGACGAGTTTCGGTAAGTTATCTTAAGCTAGCACTAACAGTAAGTCAAATGAGTAATAAAAAAAGAGCTAATTTTAAAACAACAACACATTACAGATACTGGCTGTTACAGAGGGCGTAAACAGATCGTTGAAGGGCGTGGACTTCAAGAAACCGGTCGTTCAAAACGAAAGTTAAAAATGGCAGAATTAAAAAGGGTATAATTGATTATCTAATAATTATTTTGTGCATTAAATTGAAGGAATAGGGTCTGGATATCCCACAGAAATACCATAAAAATTTAAATAATACATCTGAGGTCCCCTTTAATGCTGCTAAGAGACTCAAATGGAGGCTCACATAAGGCGTCCAGGACTAAATGCAGGTCCCATTGAGGGGCCAAAGTCCTGCTTGGAGGCCTCTCCCTTAGCACGCCCCTCATGAATCGTATCATTAGAGGGTGGGCATCAGGTGATTTACCTCCCCAGCCTTCGTGGCATGCCGAGATGGCTGACAAGAAGACATTTATGGTTGAAAAGGAGTGTTCTTTCTCCAGCAGGTCTTGCAGAAAGGTGAGGAGCTGCACTAAGTCACAGGTATATGGAGCAATATTCCTCTCCAGACACCAGCTCTCAAAAACATGCCACTTTCATGCATAGAGGGTCTGTGTGGACTGTGCTCTCGCTCCCTGTATTGTGTTTACCACATTACTAGGTGGTCTGGAAGCCATTAACTGGTCCCTTTCAGCGACCAGACCCAGAGCTGCCATAGCTCTGGGCGTGGATGCAGGATTTGCTCGTGGACCTGGGTCAGCAGGTCCCTGTGGGAGGGCAGCTGCCAAGGTGTTCTTGCCAGGAGTGAGATCACTTATGTAGACCATGCTTTCGTTGGCCACCTGGAGGCTACCAATTTTAGAGTGAGAGCTCCCCTACGTACATGCTCCAGCGTCACCTGAATCAAGGGGATGGGAGAAACGCGTAATACCGCCTCCCTGCTGGCCAGCTGTACGTCAGGGCATCCATCCCCAGTGGTGGGTTCACGTCCCGTATGGAGTGGTAGTGAGCGCAGTGAGTGTTGTTGCGGTAGGCGAACAGATCTATGTCTGCTCTCCCGTATCGTGCCCAGATCTGGTCCACGATACGTGGGTTCAGGCGCCATTCTGAGGGGAGGAGGTTCCCCCTTGATAGGGCGTCTGCCCCATGGTTTAGCTCCCCTGGCACGTGACTTGCTCTCAGTGACAAGATCCAGGAGCTGCACCATGTGAGCAACTTCTGCGTCAGCATCAAGAGGGGTTGGGACTGTGTCCCTCCCTCTCTGTTGATGTAGGCCACAGTGCACCTGTTGTCTGATTGTATCAAAACGTGCCGGTGTTTGACCAGGCCTTTCCTGTAGAAATGTTTCATTGACAAAAATATTGCTGAGAGCTCCAGGAAATTTATGTGTAACCGCTCCTCCTGCTGGGTCCAGACACCACGGGCGTACTGGTCCCTGCAGAGTGCCCCCCACCCTGTTTTTGACATATCTGTCATCACAAGTACTTGGGACAATACCCTGCCCAGTGTGACTCCTCTGCTGAACACTATGGGGTTCTTCCATGGCTCAAGGGCCTTCACACATTCCAAGCTGACTTTCATCCCCCTCGTTTGATGAGGTAGTGCAAGCTCCAGCTACTTGTTGACCCAGACCTGCAGAGGCCGCATATGTAATAGGACCATAGGAACATAAACAATTCCTGTTGCCAGTAGGCCCAACAGACGTTGGCACAGAGAGACACTGTCTCGCCCAGCTGAAAACATGTTAAGCATGTCACGTTCAGCGGCCCTGCTGACCCTTTAGGCCCCGCTGACCCTTTAGCCTGACCCTCTTCCCTCGACCCCGCTGACCCTTTAGGCCCCGCTGACCCTTTAGCCTGACCCTCTCCCCTCGGCCCCGCTGACCCTTTAGCCTGACCCTCTCCCCTTGGCCCTGCTGACCCTTTAGCCTGACCTTCTTCCCTCGGCCCCGCTGACCCTTTAGCCTGACCCTCTCTCCTCGGCCCCGCTGACCTTTTAGCCTGACCCGCTCCCCTCTCCCTTTGGCCTGACCCGCTCCCTTTAGCCTTTATCCTGACCCTCTCCTTTTAGCCTGACCTTCCCCCTTTAGCCAGACCCTCTCCCTTTAGCCTGACCCTCTCCCTTTATGCCTGTCACCCTTCCTCTGCCCCTGACTTCCTTCTGTCACATTTCTTGCCCCTTCTGTCCACTGTCCAATTTTAGTTCAGCCTGTCTCTCCTCTGCCATATTCTTCTGTCCAGTCCTTTTTTAGGCATTAATCCAGTAATGCCTGTCACCCTTCCTTTGCTCCTGTTTCTTCTGCCCTGCTAATTTGTGTTCTGTGCCTTGTGTGAATGTTTCTTGCTTTTACTTTGTTTCTGTCCTTTCTTTTCACTTCCTCCTCAGCCTGCTTCTGCTCATCTGCTCATTTCTACTCATCCTTCTGCTCATGCCCTCTTGTCTTGTTTTTACTTTGTTTCTGTCCTTTCTTTTCACTTCAGCTCATCTGCTCATTTCTACTTGTTCCTTCTGCTCATGCCCTGCCCTCCTGTCAATCAACAGTTCACCACACCCCCTCAGCCTTAGCAATCACTTTCATTCCTTACACCTGTTCTGCCCTGCATTTAGTCTCCAGTGATCCCCTTCCAACCTGCTCAGTCATTGTTGTTGAATCTTTGGTTCCAGCTCTGGTCACAGACTTCACGGTCCTCTGTTTTTGCCTGCCTGCCTAAAATCTGAGTTTGAGAGTTTTGCCGCCACGCCGGCTTTTGTTTTGTGTTGTTTGGTGAATAAATAAGTTTTAGTTTGAAACATCTCCTGCTTCGATCATCTTGCCTGCTTTTTGGGTTCACACCAAACGGATCGTGACAAAGCAGAGTTGAAGGGTTGCCACCCGTGCCCCTGAGAGCTGTGCCCTGTACAGAATGGAGTTCAATTGTACTCCCAGAAAAACAGAAATGTGAGATGGAGCCAAACTGCTCTTCTCAAGGTTTATGACAAAACCCAGTGATTTCAAGTGAGACATCACCATGTCTGTATGCTTTTGTCTGGACCTTGCTGACCCCTAGGACCAACAAGTCGTTGAGATAATTCATCATGCTGATGCCCTGGCTCCTCATGGGTGCCAGGGCTGCCTCTAGGCATTTTGTGAATGTCCTTGGTGTGTTTTTTAGGCCAAAAGGCTTGGCCTGGAACTTGTACGTGTTGTTCTCGAAGGCAAAACGTAGGAATTTCCTGTGTGTGCTCCGGATTCTGATGTGGAAAAAGGTATCCTTTAAGTCCACACTGCAAAAGTAATCTCTCAGGCGTACCGAGTAGAGTACCTGTTTTAAGGTCAACATGGTGAACTTGAACATCCGTATACTTTTGTTTAGATCTCTCAGATCCAAAATCGGCCGGAGACCGTCCCCTCTCTTTGGAATGGCGAAGTACTTGCTGAAGTAACCTCTGTTTACATCGTGAGCAGGAACTGTCCTGGTTGTATTTTTCTATATCATGGAGCAAATTTCTTCCCTCAGAACGTGAGTGCGAGATGGGGTTATGGCTGACTTCACCACTCCTAGGAAGGGTGGTGGTCATTTGAAAAATTACAACTTGTATCCGTGAGTTATGATTGACATAAACAAGGGACTAGGCTGCATGCCTCCCATGCTACAGCCCATGCTGTCAGCCTACAGTACATGTTGACCTTTTGTGTGAGGGGTAAGGGTGGCATGAGAGCGCCCTCCCCTCCCGCCTGCTCTTCAGCAGGCCTGTCTGTCCCACTGCCGGGGTCAGAAGCCTTTTTCGCACTGCACGACCCTCCCCGGCACAGGCCGGCTTCTAACCCGGGTTCGTGTTGTTCGCATTTGCCTTCTCGGGTCGGCGGCAGCCCAAGTTTTGGAACCCCACAGACGGAGGTTCTAATCGGGCCAAGCTCCCGGTTCCATTTTGACGTCATGTACTGCTTATCATTTGATTCATTGTTTGCAGCAGGGGTGGGACTGATGCGTGTTGAGTCATCAACTCGTTCTAACAACAACTTCGGCGCAACCTGAATTTCATTAAAATGTAACCACAGAAAAGACTAAAAACAATTGTTAGCTAAATATATATGGTATAGTGGTTAGGGCGTTTGACTTGGGACCCGAAGTACGCGGGTTCGCGTCCCGGCCACTACACACCTTGGGGTATCTATGAGTGCACACCTAATTCTCCAGCTCCCCGAGCGCCCTCTGGCTGCTCACTGCACCACCTGGGGTGGTTGGGCTAAATGCAGAGACAAATTTCGTCTGTGTATGGGAAACATACGCAGATGACAGACAAACACATTATTATTATTATTATATATGTTAGTGTTTCTGAGTTTAATTTTTGTTAATAACTGATTACAAATCAGCTTATTTTACATGAGTGTAGCAAGGATTTTCTGAGAGGCGATCCGTTAAAATAAAATGTGGAACTACAAAAAGTAAAATACCCAATGGCTCACTGGTAAAGCGTTGGGTTGGCACTCCTAGCCTTTTCTCGACTCGGGTTCGAACCTCACTCGGTTGAAACTTATTTTACGTTTGTCTTTTATTGGATAAAAAAAGGAGTTTGTGTTATGCCTGTGGTTAACACAAACTCCTTTTTTATCCAATAAGAGACATACGTAAAATAAGTTTCAACCGAGTGAGGTTCGAACCCAAGTCGAGAAAAGGCTCAGAGCGCCAACCTAACGCGTTACCAGTGAGCCACCGGGTATCTTACTTTTTGTAGTTCCACATTTTCTTTTAACGGATCGCCCCTCAGAAAATCCTTGCTACGCCCATGTAAAATAAGCTGATTTGTAATCAGTTATTAACAAAAATTAAACTCAGAAACAGTAATATATATATTCAGCTAACACATATTTTTAGCGGCGTCTCCATCCCTTCTCTTTCCATCTCTTAACACACACCAAGTACGTACACAAGAACTCTCCATCCACTTCAAGAGAACTCTCCATCCACTTCAAGGTGGCTCTTCGCACAATGCGAAATGAGTGGGGGCGGGCCAGGCTGGGCTTAGGGACAACCCGGACGAGCTGGGTCAGGGAGGGTTGTGCAATGCGAAATTGGCTAGAGAGTCTGTCTGCCTTGGCAGACAGGTCTCTGACCCCCTGCAGGGGCTCATTGTGTCTCCTGAGAGACTGTGTCTCATAAGCGTGGGGGAAGCCGGTGTGTGAACCGGTCCCTCTGACTCCTTATTGACACGTTTTGCATAAAAATGTGTTATGTTTACCCCTCTAAAGCTAAGAGGGGACACCAAACATTTTTTGTTTTGTTTACTAAGACTTTATTTTGGTGCTCAAACAACAATTTTTCTTTGTTACACAAACATTTGAGTGATTTTGTGTGTTTACATGTTGTAAACCAGTTAATCGTGGCTTCTTTAGCACAACAGCTGGTATTATTAAAAGTTAGGCTTTCCTCTTTTCCCTTTGGGTGGAAACGCCTGAATGGTGGCGAAGCAGTCCTGGATCAGGCTGACTTCTTCTTTCTGTCACAGTTCGTTGAGGAGGACCGTGGTGGTCCTGCCTGGCGTGGTACGGACCTCTTTTTCGACCAGGCCTGACCCACTTGAAGAGGCTCTGAGACGGGTTTAAGCCGCTGCTCCCTCTCGAGGTTTGGCTTTTTCTGAGCTGGTCGACGCGTGGCGGAGTGGTGTTGCTGTTGTTGGCCCCTGTGTCCGCTTGATTATCTGGGTTGCACAAAGTGTTTTCTGGGCATCCCTTCACATAGGGCTTCTTCTTGTTTCCTCCGCTGATCCAGTCTGCTCTGGATGCATTCCAACACCCCGCCAAAAAGGCCTGTGGGTTGGATGGGATGGTGTAGGAATGGGGCACGCTGGCCCTTTGGAAGGTCTGTCAGGGTCAACCACAAATGAAGCTGAGCGATCACCGTCTCGGCCATGGCTTTACCCTGAGCGATGGCTGCAGTTCCCATGAGGCGGAGGACAAAGTCTGTCGCTTTCGGGCCTCGTCCAGAACCTCGGCCGTTTTTCTCCTGTTGGAGGTTTGCTGGAGCTCCAAAAGTTTTTCTGCCAGGTAGGCCTGCATCATTACAGAGGCGTTCATGGAGCGCACAGCGAGGCCCTATGCTCGGTAGCTCTTCTCGAGCTGTAAGCTTGACACACGGCAGGCTTTGCTAGGCAGAGTGGGTTTTGAGCTTGACTTCCTGGGGACCAGATGAGCCGCCAAAGTCTCCTCCATTTGAGGAATGTGGGCCATTCCCGCTTTCTCCATTCCATCCATGTCTAGGAACTGGGAGAGAGGCAGTGTCGGGGGGGCCTGGGTTCAGCCCAGGTGCGCGTCAGCTCAGTCTGGAAGTTGGGAAAGATGGGCATCCTGTGCCTCGTGGCCGACTGCTGCTTGGCGTAGAAGAAGTTCCCCGCCAGCCTCGTTACTTGTTGTCGAGGGGGGGGTTCTGGCCAAGTTACCTTCAAAGTGTCCGCGGCTCTGCGGCACAGCTCAAACAGAGCGGGGGTGGACACGTCTGTCTCTGGTTGACCTGCCACTGGGCTCTGGGAGAAGTCCTCGTCCTGTCCGTCCTCCTCATTGTCCGCCTCATCGTCAGTAATCTCGCCCGAGGCTGTTAGTGAGAGCTTGTCGGCTCGCATCAAGTCCCTCGTGTCTAACTCTACTGTGAAGTCCCCTACAAGGGCAACAACGTCCATTGTCTCACCCCAGGTTCCAGCGCCGCTGTCCTCCATTTCGTCTGCCTCCAACTCCGCTGTGGGAGTGAGGGCCTCTGTGAGGAGCGGTTCTCGCGCCGCTGTGGAACTGCCCATGGCCTTGGCCACGAAGTCCACACGTCTTCGTCTCGCCGCCTCACGCAGCTGGTTGCAGTGAGTGCAAGATTCAGGGGAGACCAAAGTTGTCTTTGCGTGGACCATTCCTAGGCAGAATGAACAGGCCTCGTGGGTGTCCGTTGCTGATATGAAATAGCCACATTTGTTGGGGCAGGGTCGGGAGCCGGGGCTCGCTGGCCTGCTCGTCTTGTTGGAGTTCTTCGATTTCCTCTTCTCCGGAGCCATTGTTGAGAAGAGGTGTCCAATTTTAAATGTAGTGTGGCCAGCCCAAAGGGGCAGGTGGGATGGAGCATGAGCATGCTAATTAAGAAAAGATGCAAAGTGGAATGCCATTTTACTCTGCCAAGATTCTATCAGCATGTGGCCATTCCTACGCGAGGAAATAACACGCTGGACCAGGTTACACCAACATACGAAATGCATACAAAGCCTGCCTCCACCCGGTGAACCAAAGAATAAAACATTACCATTTGCAGCCACGAGAGGGCACTCTAGGCTTTTGATAACTATATAGTATGTTGTTCCTCTACCCTCAAAAAAAAAACATTCAGAGACAACTGAGAAAAACTTACAAGAAAAATGCCCCCAAAAATAAAATCCTATTTTGCATATTACAAGTAATAAAATATGCAGCCCAATTTTGAGCAGCAGAAAGAAGGTTTGTAAATGGCTGGGGTCCGCGAACTCTGATTGTCTATTGTTGTCTTTGTTGTTCACTGTTGTCATCACTCTGTTCAGGTCTCTCTTATAAATTAGTTCCAGAGGCTCAATGGGATTAACCTGTATAAATAAATGTTGAATGAATGAAAATGTATACAGGTTAGCTGAGCCTCAGGGACTCTTTTACAAGAGAGACCTGCCCTGACCTGACATATCATAATGATGATATAAACTAGACCGGAAGTCGGTTAATAATTAATGGCTGACTTCCAGTGATTTCAATACTTTTTAGATAGTTGAATAATTATGACTTCAGCTAGTTTATGAATTTGAAGCTGACGTTTTAAAATATAAATTGTTGTTATGTAACATTTGCTCTTTTAGCTGCAGCTATTGCAGTGTGATCAGTGTCTAAGCTATAATAAAGGTTAAAATGTGTAATTTCAGAATTCATGCAATGAGAACAAATGATGAATTGCTACCAGAGGTAACACCAGTTTGTATTATTTAATAATTTGTACTAAGTTATAGCATAATTCAGCCTGAACATCAAAATTACGGCTAAACCACATACAAGACTGTCTGCTAGTCAAATCAGTAATCAGCAGCGATTACATTGACTTTATATTCTACTTTTAAACAGTTCTATTATTAGCTTCCCTTCTGATGGGATCACATTCACACTGAGGTGAATTACATAAAATCTATTGACTTGGAAATGGAGACATGTTGACGTTTTTCCTCCTCTTCTGTCGCTTTTTACATTTTAATATATGGTCTAATATTATATTTTCATTATACTACATACACTTTATTATTGTTTTTGACATTTGTGACATAGCTAGCTACACAGGCTGTAGAGTCATTGAGTTGTCGAAGGCAAGCTGCAGTGAATCACAAGGTCACGTGACCAGTGTGTTATTACTCGTGGAGTAAATAGAGACGCTGCTGCACTGCCATCTAGTGTCTCTGCTGAGTATTACAGCTGTTCTGAAGGGGAGGGGGGGACACGTTGAATTGTGTTCATTAAATGCTGTTTTGTGTTTTCCTTTTTAAAATGCACATTACATAGTGAA
>JBBPBX010018103.1:0-17955 GCA_038048925.1 Garcialebias charrua
GCACTAGGCTCAACCCACTTCTGTATCAAACACATGACTGTTGTTTTTCATGATTTCATCTCATCTTTTGTTTATATGTTCTTAATTTCATGTGTACAGCACTTTGTTGCAGCTGTGTTTTTTTTTAAATGGCTTTATAAATAAAGTATAATTGTTATTTTTATGTTTTAGTTCAATTTTTAGTGTATTTGCGATCGCTCCCAACGCGCAGCCGGCAAAAATTAAACGAGCAGACCCCCGGCGTAGGGACCCGCGGCAACGGGACCCTCTTCTGGCGCGATGGAGCGGAGCTTCAACTGTACAGCCTCGCTGCAGCCTCGCAGCAGCCTCACAGCAGCGAGGACCTTCTCCTTACGGATTAATTTACGGGAGACACTTGGTGAACTTTGTGTTGTCTTGACTGGAACAGCGATAACTCCCAAAATCTCCGCGTGCAACGAGCGGAGCTGGCGAACACCGGAAGAGGAACAAGCTAACATTAGCTTCGGATTCGGGTGGTCTCATGCTAAAAGGAGCAGCAAATTGCGGCGCGCTCAGACGGGTTTCGGTAAGTTATCTTAAGCTAGCACTAACAGTAAGTCAAATGAGTAATAAAAAAAGAGCTAATTTTAAAACAACAACACATTACAGATACTGGCTGTACAGAGGGCGTAAACAGATCTTTGAAGGGCGTGGACTTCAGAACTTGTATCAGAAACCGGTCGTTCAAAACGAAAGTTAAAAATGGCAGAATTAAAAAGGGTATAATTAATTATCTAAGAATTATTTTGTGTATTAAAATGAATTAATATTGTCAAGATAGCACACAGACATAACATAAAAATTTTAAAGACCTATATGTGGTCTCCTTTAAAAGTATCAGTATTAGCTCATCTCTGACAGCATGGTGGGAGTATGCTGGTGAAGATTCTCAGTCGTCCAGGACATGATAAATCAAAAAGGCGTTCAATTCAAGATCAACTGGACTTTATTTGTAACAGAAGACGTTTCGCTTCTCATCCGAAAAGCTTTATCAATTCAATGATGGGAGTATCTGAAAATGACAAAGTCTTCACTACTCCCATGCAGACAAACACCCATCTGGAACAATCCTGACATACAGAAAGAAAATAATATGTTAAATTTCTCAGGTTGGAGACTTAAGGGAATTGAACGTCTGGAACACATATTTGATGGTGTAGACTTTATTTCATTTAATGAATTAATAATACAATATGGCATTGACAATAAATACTTTTTAGAATATCAACAAATCAAGTCTATTGTAAAAAAATTTTTCAAAGACCGTGTAAAGTGAAATTAAATGTGTGTATTGAGTTTGTCACATGGCATAAATATGTGTTATTAATCACCCATATAAATCTGACTGATTAAAAACATTGTTTACCTTATAAAATTAAGTCTCAAAAATCATGAAAAAACATGATTTTGCCTTGCCCTGGAACGCTGGGGGCGTGTCAGTGCGTGGGCGTGGTTTCAGCGCAGCTGCGCTCGTGTCCTGCTCCCACAGTGGAGAGGCAGACAGCAGAGCCAGTAAACCTGCTCTGTTTTTATCTGAATTCTGTAACAGCAGCTACTTTTTCCAAGAGTTACGCTGTTTTTGTAAATAGTTTTCTTGTGTGTTTTTAATCTGGAATGAATAAAAAAAAAAAAAAGAGTTGTACCATGCGGGAATTGAACCCGTGGAGTTTGGGACGGAAGGCAAGCGCTTTATCCATTGACCTATCCAGGCACTACAGATACTCGGTATAAAACCACGCGGTATAAAAACATGTTATGATTTGTACGGGTGCCCTGACCATTGCGACATCCAGGGAAGATGCACGAACGAGGCATAATTGATTAGCTAGCTAACAATGAACAAAATATCTATGCTATTGCTATCTGATGCTATCTGCGATTCGCGAGTGAACGGCTCCACCGAGGCGAATTTATACGGCTGGAGCTGCAGGGGGTGGGGCTATACTAATGAGGACCGCGTGACGAAACGCGGTCCCGTTTAAACCACGCCTAAAAAATCCTGAAAAAGACATATCTTTATACACAGTTTCATCTATAACTCCAAAATTAATTGAGCTACAATTTTGAGACTTTTTACTCATTTACAACATTACAATTATGACATTTATAATGTTTATTTAAGAAAATATTGAAATTCACTTTACACGGTCTTTAAGCTTAATAGAGAATTGTTAGAGACACCAATATGCGTGTCAGAATTCATTAATCTTAAACAACCCAAATTGTTATCTAAAATATACAAGAAATTGTCTAGAATAGATGACTCCATAACACTTCCTGTTGCAAAATGGGAGACAGATTTATCAGTCAACTTTGACCAAAACACCTGGTCTCAAATATGTTTAAAAACATTTAAAATGACTAGAATCTAATTTACAATTAATACAGTATAAAGTTCTCTATAGAGTACACTATACAGGTCAGCGAATGTTTAAGATGGGATTTACATCATCCAACAATTGCTCACAGTGCACAAGTAATATACCTGATGATTATATTCACGCACTCTGGTTCTGTCCACCCGTTCAGAGGTTCTGGGTACAGGTATGTGAAGACTTGTCTAAATGTTTGAAATGTAATATCCCACTCTCTCCATCTGTTTGCTTATTGGGTATCTTTGAAGATGTTATACTAGAAAAAAATACATCCTGTATGCTTTTCACTGCCTTATGCATCGCAAAGAAAACCATACTCCTAAATTGGAAAAATAAAAATAATCTTAGCATTAATCAGTATAAAAATCTTCTGTTAGATCATATTAGTCTTGAAACAGCATCTGCCGACACATCGGATCAATCTATTTGGCATTCTTTGATCGGCTCCGTTACGTAGTGAGGGTGGGGGGTCTGGGATCTGGCCTTGTGGGGCATTGGGGCTGGTGGGGGAGGTTGGGGTTTGGGCGCCGGGGGTTGGGGCTGCTTGGGCGGGGAGGACCCTGCCTTCGACCTGGGGAGGACCGGGGGGGTTCTGGGGGATGTCTGCTGGGGGCGGCATGCGGGCCCTCGGGTGGTCGGTGGCGGCGGTCATGGGTCGCCGGTCGGTGACCCGGCTGTGCTGGGGTGGTTTCGGGGTGGGCGCCGGGAGCTTGGGATTCTGGGGGCGTGTCGTCCCCGGGCTTGGGCCTGGTGGGGATCGGGGGTCTTGGGCTCTGGCGGGCGGGTCGCCGGGCTATGGGCTGGCTCGCGCTCTGGTGCCCGGCTCTGGCAGGGGGACCTCGGCTCGCTGGTGGGTTGGGGGTTCATGTGCTGGGGGGTTGGGTGTCTGGGAGCGTGACTAGTGGCCAAAGGGAGGGGGCAGGTTAACCCAGCCCGGGTGTCTAATGTGTTATGTGTTCTGAAAGTTGTTAGTATGAAGGGTGGGTGTAGTATTTTTTTCTGGGGTGGGGACTAAGTGGATGTCCTTGATGATGGTCTGGGACAATGCTTGGCCGGCGTGCGGGCCCTGGTTGGGGCCTGCTCATGGTGCTTCCTGGCTCTGTCGGTAGTTAGGCGGGCGCTCTTGGCCTTGTCGTCCATGTGGGATTTTGTGTCTTCTTGGGCGGCGGGCTGACTACGGTTCGTAGGGGTCGTGGCGGCCCTGATGGGTGTGGGCTGTTGGCGGCCCGCGGGGCCGTGCCCCTCATGGTCTTGACTTAATGGTCTGGCGGTCGAGAGGTGTTTTTCTTTTGCCTCGCTCCTTGGGTGGACCTTGGCAAACTGGGGGGGGGGGGGTATGTAGGGTCAGCGGGGGAGCTGACTCGCTGCGGGAACATTGTTCCTGCAGATATTTTCTCCCCATCCCTCACCACGCACCTCCGCCCTCTTCATCTCAACTTAATACATGTAGGGATTTTGAGACTCGGGTGTGCTGCAACGGTTTTACATCTCTGTTGTTCAGAACCACCTGGGACTCAATTTTATTATACACTTTAGACATTCACTCATAAACATCCTCATAAAAGTCACATATAGGGAATGGAATGAGCACTATGGTTATGGGGGATGACATCACTCTCGCCCCCTGTGCCTATGCTCACTCACAATTATGCATTTAGACAATTAGGGCCTGGGTTAGAGTTGGAGTGGAGGGGAAACTGGTACAATGCCAGCCTTTGCTCCTTCTCTTTCCTTTTTAAGTACACTTTACAACAACACTCACCAACAGCACATTTGGGGACGGGGGTGGGTGTGTCGGGGTCTAGATTTGTTAATTTAAATTTTATTTATTTATGTATTTATATATATATATATATATATATATATATATATATATATATATATATTAAGGATGGGAAAAGATTAAAAATTTTAATCTGATTAATCACACTCTGGGGACTGTGATTAATCAGATTAATCACAATGCTTACCGGTAACTTTGTATGCTTGAAATGTAAGTATGACGGTGTTCAATAAAATGTTGAAGAAAACGTTTTATTGTCTCAAACCAGTTTTTCATACTCTGCAAGGTTTAAAGAAGTAATGTTTCAAACAATTTATAACATGTAAACAATAGAGTAAGCCCACAATATACATATATAGAAAAACATTTTTTCTGCATTTCAATTGAACCTAAAGTCCACTTGTGTAACATATTTACAGTCACATTTATCGTAACGTACTCAACCTTCAACCAGTCACTTAGGCAGACTAACTTGTTAACATTTTCAGATGACAGAGCTAATCTTTTTTTTCTGCATTTCAAATGAACCTAAAGTCCACTTGTGTAACATATTTACAGTCACATTTATCGTAACGCACTCAACCTTCAACCAGTCACTTAGGCAGACTAACTTGTTAACATTTTCAGAGGACAGAGCTAAACATTTTTTTCTGCATTTCAAATGAACCTAAAGTCCACTTGTGTAACATATTTACAGTCACATTTATTGTAACCTACCTCATCTGACACCTCCATTGTACGCAGAAGATGGCAGAGCGCAGGTAGCACAACAGAGCAAGACACGTACTTTTCCCCACCTAGGAGCTGACAGTGCAGACATACAAGAACACACCACAGTTAAATTACTGAATACTATTAATAATGATCATGCAACTGATATTACATTTTTGATTATAGCCCTTGAACAAGTCTATATAGTAGGATTAATCTATTATCATTTGTGTTAGATTCATTATTAAAATGTAGAAAAAAAAAAAACTCACCTGCAGGGCTCCAGCAGATCTAGTTTTGCCAACTTGTCATATTCAGCTGGGGTTAAGTTGTGCTTTTGCTGGGCCAGTGTTGCTCTGAGTGGATCTTTGTTGTGCTGAATCCATTTAATCATGTCCAGAGTTGAATTCCAGCTTCTCTGTTGTGGTTTTGTTAACTTTTGGACGGCTAAACTCCGCTAGCGTTGTCTGCCGAATTAGCATTCTTGCTAGCTTCAGCGAAAACATGCTTCGCCCGAAGATGGTATTTTAAACTGGTTGTGCTTCGGTGAAAAGATAATTCATCGTTGCAATATGTACATACCACCTTGGTTTTATCCACGCTTCCATCGGGGTGTTTTTTTAAAGAAATTTGCCACCAAGCACACTTTTTTGACTATCCGCGTTTATCTTTTCAATCCGAGTCTGTCGCTCCAGAAGTGACGTACGTCAGCTCATTTGCGCATGCGCACATCAGTTGCACGGGAGGCGAGCTGCTCTCTTCTTCTGCTGGCGGTTGGCAAACGACTTTAAGCGCATTACTGCCGCCACTAGACTGAAAGCGGGATTAATCTTCATTTTTATAATATTAACGGATTAATCATTTTACATTAATCTCATGAGTTAACGCGCTAAAGCCCCACTGACATCATCTTTTAACTTTCCATAAAATGGCACAACATATATATATATATATTAAGATTGACCTCTGATCGTTTTTGCTAAAACAATGTGAAATTAATGAAAATTCCTCTCCAAAATAGTTTAAAATTAGCGCCGTTTATTTACACGGTAAATTCGGGTTTTTCCGGTCACGTGATTGTGACGTTACATACAGAGCTCTGCTCCAACGGCACATTTAATACAATGAATAAAGATACAAACGCATCCATCGAATTTAGCCATTTAAAACTTTAGATTTTAGCGATTTGGCTCCAGTTCGTGAAGAAGAAGTTATTTTGAGTGATCAAAAATCAAACAGCATGGTTTCTTTTGTCCGTGCTGCCTTTTTTTTCAGGAGAGGTTTCACATTCAAAAAGCGAACAGCAGATGTCAGCAAAGCCATTGTGATTCCTCTTACAGAGCACTGTAAGAGGAATCACGATGGCTTTGCTGACATCTGCTGTTCGCTTCATGAATAACTTCTTCTTCACGAACTAAAGCCAAATCGCTCAAATCTAAAGTTTTAAATGGCTAAATTCGACGGACGTGTTTGGATCTTTCTCCATTGTATTAAATGTGCCGTTGGAGCAGAGCTCTGTGTCTGACGTCACAATCACGTGACCGGAAAAACCCGAATTTACCGTGTAACAAAACGGCGCTAATTTTAAACTATTTTGGAGAGGAATTTTCATTAATTTCACATTGTTTTAGCAAAAACGATCAGAGGTCAATCTTAATATATATATATGTTGTGCCATTTTATGGTAAGTTAAAAGATGATGTCAGTGGAGCTTTAACTTTCCCATCATTAATATATATATATATATAAGCGTTACAACTAACGATTATGTTAATAATCGATTAATTGGCCAATTATTTTTTTCGGTTCATCCATGAATCGGCAACAAAATAAATAAATAAAAAATTAATTATCACCTCTTTATTCCAAAATTTGACTGACATATCAAATTGCACAAAAAACAAGTTGCTACTTGACTATTCTGTTATTAAAAAAATTATTAATTAAAAATAAAAAGTTTGTCAAATAGTGTCAATAAAAAAATAAATGTACATAAAAATATGTATTCAAATGTATGCTTTATACCTGCACAATATGTAGCTACTTTATAAAATGTGTCCTTGAGGGAAGAGTGTAACCTGGATTAAAGGTGTTGTTACGACCGGTAAAGATCTTAACATATTTAAAGAACGCAGGACACAAGGAAAAAAGGTTCAACAGAATTTTATTAACTACATGTATACTAAAAATCCTCAGGGAACTGATGGGGTCTTCTGCAGCAGTTCCCTCTGGTCTGGAACCACCACCAGCTTCTCCAGGCGTCCCACGTCACAAAACAAAAAAGAAAGTAGCAACTGAGAGATGGGTTAGGGTAAGGTGGCCAAACAGAAAATAAAGCTGCCCAACAGGGCCAACTCTGTACAGAGCCGTAGAAGCCTGTTGGACAACGGACTACCTGTACAAACTCTAGGCCTAAAGGATAAAAAAAAAGGCGAAAACAGGACTACCAGCCTTACCCATCCAGAAAGTTTTGAAAGTAAATTTATACAAAAAAATAAGAGAACTTGAGCTTACACAGCTGTCCCCCAACGGACAGCACTCCAGAGCCCTGAGCCCAGTCTCTGAGACGGCTCAGGTCCTCTACTCTACACTAGAGTCCACACGAGCACAAGAGCCCGATAGAGCTCTAACCAACACACTCCAAAAGGAGCGCACAAACAATCTCTTAATTGCTAGAGATCACACAAGCACAGCCAGGGAGGGTGGAGGAACTTCCCAGCACTACAAACAAACAACCACAGAACACTGCAGATGAATGTAACAGTAACTATTATAGGTTACCTTAGAATGAACACCTCTAATCCACAACAGGCTTCAACCCACTAACCAATCCTCCTCTCTCAAACCTCTACACTCACATGCAACTCTAATTAAACAACTAGAGCTGCCCACATGAGCAATCCTTGCTCCACAAGTGCTATTTACAGCACCAGAACACAAGAGCCTTTAGCTCCACACAACTCCCTTCTGGAGTACTCACCAAAATGGCCAAGGGTGGACGGAGAGCACCCCTGGACCCAACAATCTGTTTTCAGACTTTCACTAGAAGCTCTACTTCTCTTCAAACTGCTTCATGCAGCCAACCTCCGTTTGTTTAGACAAACCTCCGTGCCTCTCAGTTCTCAGCTTCAGACCTAAGAAGGGAGCTGTAGCAGGTGGTAGCAGCAACAACCAATTAAGCCTGATTAGAGTGGTGTTGAGTAGTAAAAAAAAAGGTGCTTTCAGCAGGTTGCTAGGTTCAGCAACAGACTGAAGCCTAAACGAAACTGATGTTTTTTTAAAACTCTCACCCCTAGGGTACATATCACCCCACCGCCAGTTGTTTTGTATGGCGGTGATGTGTATGTTTTGGGAAAACATCACACATCCACCCATACAAAAAAAAACAGAGGGTTAAAAATGTAGCGGTCACACCACCTAAATGGACTAAAAACATCACTAAAAAACAAATCCATCCAACCGTAACATTAGCACAACATCTCACTTTAAAAAGTCTTAAAGCCAAACAGGTGCCGCTTGTCTGGGTCCACCCTGTAAGGCTTTTGTTTAGCACTTAATACCAAACAGATACTATCACTACAGTTAATGATGTCAGTGTGAGACTGGATGCTTTTCTTGACAGCCAGGGGAACTCTGTCCTCTTCAGTTTCTGCACTGGACAGCATCCCTGCATCAGTAGCAACAGCTCCGTTCTCAGTTACTCTGAAAATACAGAGAGTGTTAGACAGGGTTTTGTAGTCAACGTGAAGTGTCAACAGCTCATGTGATAGTCATAAACAAGTTTTTTTTAACAGAGTCATCTTCAGCTTCTAGCTGAGGCGATGGTTCCACATTTTCCACTACCATTGTCTCTCTCGTTCCTGTGGCTGGAACGGGACGTAAAGGAGAAGGAGGAATGGGTATGTGTGTCTTTACCTCCTCTGAGCTCTTCAGGTCCTCTCCTGACTGAACTAGGGATAGTTCAGTTCCAAACAGCAGAAAAAGACTGTCTCCCATGTCAATGTTGTTTTGCTTTTGTAGTTCAATCAACTATTGTCTGGATAACAGAAATTTTTCTTAATTTTTCTCTGTTAAACTCACTTCCGTTTTTATAGGAAATGTATGTTCTCCATCGTTCATCATAAAACTATCGCTTAAGTTAATTTCTTCACTGGAATCAACATTATTTTCTTCTTGTTGGCGTTTGTGAGCAGCACGTGTCATTGCACACGACGTGAAAACTTCAGGAAATGTACAAGCCAGTTCATCAGGTTGTGTACTGAGTACAGGAACAGGAGTTACATCAGGGGTGACTAGTACACGTCCTCCTGCCAAATCATTCCCCAGAATCATAGAAACACCAGAAATGGGAAATTCTGGTCTCAACCCCACGACAACTTCTCCAGAACAAAGTTCTGAATGAATCATAATCTTGGCTAAAGGAACATCAACATCTAACATGCTAAAGCCACGTATAGGTAGCTTTGCTTTTATCATGTTCCTATCACTCAGGGGTAGTACACCTTCTAATATAAAGGACTGAGAAGTGGCTGTATCACGTTAGGGCTGGACGATATGGCCAAAATTTTTATCACGATATAGTTCTTAATTTCGGTCGATATCGATATAATTCGATATCGATATAAACAATATAAAAGCCTAAAAAAAACTATAAACTATACAAATAAATTAATGTTCTCCTTGTATTTGTATTTAGCCTCCAAAAAGATGGAAATCACCATCAAATAAACATAAACTTCTCAACCCAATAATTCTCAGTCGGGTCATCTGGACAGTTTCTTTTTTATAGAAACGTTTCACCCTCCATCCTCCATCCAATTTCTATAAAAAGAAACTGTCCAGATGACCCGACTGAAAATTATTGGATTTGGTACGTGGATTATTGAGCATGAACTTTCTTGCCATAAAATTCTCAACTGTGTCAATATTAATAGTTTTAACTTTAAACATCTTTAAAATTTACAGCATTGAAATTCATAGTTAATTAAATAAAACTTTTGGGTGTTGTTATTTATAAGAAGCTGACATAGAAATCTCATGGAAATTACTTAAGAATAAAAATAACAAAATCAATTGCATTACTGTATAAAGTAAAATAGTTTTTGAATGACAAAGTTTTGAATATATTGAATAATGTAATGATTGTTCCATATTTAATCTGTTGTATTGAAGTTTGGGGAAAAGCATGTAAAACTATTACAAACCCTGTTTTTTTTGTTTTGTTTTTAAAGAGCTACAAGAATTATTAGTAGGAAGTGCTATGGTCACCCAACAAATATTTCATCAGTTTAAATTATTAAAATTTTATGATTTGGTTGAACATAGTATTTTACAAGTCATGTATAAAACTGAAAAAAAAATTACCCCCCAAATATTCAATTAAAATTTGTTTAAAGTTATTAAACCCTGAAGGGAATGTAAATGTTTGTAAAACCTCCATTTAGGACTAGTTTGAAGGAGCTGAGTTGTAAATCAGGAAACAGGATTGTGTTGACTTGATATCACCATAAACATTTCTAAAACTATGTTTTAAAATATGATTAAATCAAAGTTGTTGGGAAGGTGTGGTGCAGGTGAAGTGAAGGTTGTTGTTTGTTTGTAGTTATTTTGTATTTTTTAAACAAGGGGCAGATATTAAAACACTATTTTCGTCTTTCTGCACATTTTCATTCAGTGTTTTTTCTTCTTCTGATGAATTTGTTTTATTTTGAATTTAAAAAACATGCAGCGCTGCTGGGGCTGTTTGTTTACGTCGTAGTTTCAGGGAAACGTTGGCTCAAACTTTATTGTTCTTCATCTTCTGACTCTCATCATATTCTATCGAGTGGAAACTCTTCAGATTAAACAAGTTAGATGTTTCCACCGCTAGTTAGAACGACTTTGTCACGTTTTGCAAAATAAAGAAACCGAGTAAGACTCGCTGCAGATGAGACCTGCAGTTTAACAAAACCGAACTACGTCCACACCGACGAATTAGTCTTTCCTCTCATCAGTGATGTCGTCTGCTTTCTCTTCGCTTGTGAAACTTTGTTCAGTCACATTCTGACGGTCATGAGCACTCGTTTGACTCGTTTTGAAGCGAAAACTTAACGCGCTTTGGAGACTAGCTTAGCTTTTAGCCTGCTACCGCTAACGCCTGCTGCTGGAGTGAGCGCTGCGTAACAACGACGTCACCACGCACGTTTTGTGTCACAGCTTTTTCTGTCCGGGCGGGTTGTTGAAGCAGCCGCTCCAACCCGAACAGAAACAGAAAAACGTTGTAAAATCCTATCGAAATATCGAAAATATGCTTAAACTTCATATCATCGTTATTGAATAAAAGTATATCGCGATATTTATCGTTATTGAATTATCGTCCAGCACTATATCACGTATAATCTTTATGGATACCTTTTTATCAGAATGAGAGGTTGAAACGAACTCGTCCATAAAAAAGGGGTGAAAGCCATCCCTCTCAGCAGCATCTGTGGTAGAAGACAACTGATTATTCACAGTTTTAATAAGAGCCACTGGTTTTGTTTCCTTTTTCTTCAACTTAGGACAATTGGTGTTAATGTGTCCTTCACGTTTACAATAGAAACAAACAATTTTATCTTTGGAAGAAAATTCACGCCCAGACAATGTTCTGGTTTCACCATACCCCATCACAGGTATTTTTGATTCCTTGGGAAATGTCACAGATCCTTTAGGCTTAAATGGGGAGCCATTACCCCTAGGTCTAAAAATACGAGAAGACTCAGAATGGAATAGTTTAGATCCGTCAACAGTAGGTGATTTGTCAAAGATGGGACGCTCAACACTGAACTTGTGAGTTAACACATATTCATCCACCATAACTGCAGCTTTAGAAGACTCAGTAATTTTATGTTCATTCAAATAGGTGGCTACCCGGTCTGGTAGGCCCTTCTTAAAATCTTCTAACAAAATCAGCTGTTTAAGCTGGTCGAAATCTGTCACAGAGCTTGCAGCACACCAACCATCAAAAAGGACTTCTTTTTCTCTTATGTAATCAGTGTAAGTTTGGTTCTCCAATTTTCTTAACTTTCTGAATTTCTGTCTATACACTTCTGGAACTAATTCATAAGCTCGCAGTGTAGCTTCTTTTACATTTCTATATTTACAACTGTCCGTCACTGAGAGAGATGCATAAGCATCCTGATTTCTTCCTTTTAATTTACTTTGTAACAGTATTGGCCATACTTTTTCTGGCCAGTTCATTGAACTTGCCACCTTTTCAAACAAAACAAAATATTTATCAACGCCACTTTCATTAAAAGATGGTACAAAGGACACATTTCTACTCGCATCAAAATCATGACCGGATGGCTGAGAAGGAGTTTTTTCTCGTTCCATCTCCTTCAGACGAAGTTCAAGCTCCAACTCCATTTTACGGTGCTCAAACAAAAGTTCTCTTTCCCTCAGAGCGGTTTGCTGCTCTAACTTTGCTTTCCTTACGACTGCTTCTGACTCAGCTTTTCTGGCATCAGATTCTCTTCTGGTAGTCTCAGCATCCATCCATCGTAATTCTAATTCCAACTCCTTTAGGCGCACATCTTTGTCCACTTCACCATGCTTTTGAATATCATCATAGCGTTTTGGGGACGTTGTTTCATGCATGATCTCCATCTGAACTAATGCAGCGATCAGTTCACGTTCAACCGTTTCTCTCCTAGTGCGTTTATCCACAGAGACTTCATAATACTCTTCCACCCTCAGTAACTGCTCCTTTGTGCAGTTATCAAGAACATCCACTGTGGTTTTTTTTGCAAAACTATCCAAATCAAATTCCATGATGATAGTCACAAACACAAACTCTGCGGCTGTTATTCACAACAAAGACAAAAAAAATCTCTGCTACCCTGAACGTAGCACGAGCAAACTCACACCCACACAACTACGCACTACGGCTCAATCAGCAGGTGCTCAGCAAACATGAGCTGACTAAAAGACTCAAGTGCTTCAAAGAAACACTCCAACAAGTTTGTCCTGTGCAGACAAACAGATGAACAGACAACTCAAAACAACAGCACTCCCCCAGCAGCGCTAAAACTCACAGCTCCTTACAAACGAGCCTCCAATACTAATTCAAATCCCGGACGAGCCCCCAATAAATATGTTACGACCGGTAAAGATCTTAACATATTTAAAGAATGCAGGACACAAGGAAAAAAGGTTAAACAGAATTTTATTAACTATACTAAAAATCCTCAGGGAACTGATGGGGTCTTCTGCAACAGTTCCCTCTGGTCTGGAACCACCACCAGCTTCTCCAGGCGTCCCACGTCACAAAACAAAAAAGAAAGTAGCTACTGAGAGATGGGTTAGGGTAAGGTGGCCAAACAGAAAATAAAGCTACCCAACAGGGCCAACTCTGTACAGAGCCGTAGAAGCCTGTTGGACAGCGGACTACCTGTACAAACTCTAGGCCTAAAGGATAAAACAAAAAAAAGGTGAAAACAGGACTACCAACCTTACCCAACCAGAAAGTTTTGAAAGTAAATTTATACAAAAAAATAAGAGAACTTGAGCTTACACAGCTGTCCCCCAGCGGACAGCACTCCAGAGCCCTAAGCCCAGTCTCTGAGACGGCTCAGGTCCTCTACTCTACACTAGAGTCCACACGAGCACAAGAGCCCGATAGAGCTCTAACCAACACACTCCAAAAGGAGCGCACAAACAATCCCTTAATTGCTAGAGATCACACAAGCACAGCCAGGGAGGGTGGAAGAACTCCCCAGCACTACAAACAAACAACCATAGAACATTGCAGATGAATGTAACAGTAACTATTATAGGTTACCTTAGAATGAACACCTCTAATCCACAGCAGGCTTCAACCCACTAANTGTGTGTGTGTGATCAGTACACTGTATATAGCTTCAAGGTGGAGGTGGGAGTGCATCAAGGATCAGCTCTGAGCCCCTTCTTGTTTGCTCTGGTGATTGTTATGTACCCTAGGGGTGAGAGTTTAAAAAAAAAAACATAATTGTTTCATTTAGGCTGCAGTCTGCTGCTGAAGCCAGCAGCCTGCTGAAAGCACCTTTTTTTCACTCAGCATCTCTCTAATCAGGCTTAATTGGTTGCTGCTGCTACCACCTGCTACAGCTCCCTTCTTAAGTCTGAAGCTGAGACCCGAGGAGCACGGAGGTTTGTCTAAACAAACAGAGGTTTGCTGCATGACGCAGTTTGAAGACAAGCAGAGCTTCTAGTGAAAGTCTGAAAACAGATTGTTGGGTCCAGGGGTGCTCTCCGTCCACCCTTGGCCATTTTGGTGAGTACTCCAGAAGGGAGTTTTGTGGAGCTAAAGGCTCCTGTGTTTTGGTGCTGTAAATAGCACATGTGGAGCAAGAATTGCTCATGTGGGCAGCTCTAGTTTTTTAATTTAGAGTTGTATGGAGATGTGGAGGTTGGTAAGTGGGCTGAAGCCTGCTGTGGTCTTGAGGTGATTACTTCTAAAGGTAACCTAAGTTAAATTATTACATTCATCTGCAGTGTCCTGCAGTTGTTTGTAGAGCTGGGAGTTCCTCCACCCTCCCTGGCTGTGCTTGTGTGATCTCTAATAAGTTAGAGGTTGTTTGTACACTACTTTTAGGAGTGTGTGTTGGTTGAAGTACTTGGGTGCTCTTGTGGACTCTTGTTTAGAGGGTCGTGTGGGCTCTAGTTTATCTAGAGTAGTGGACCTTAGCCGTTGAGGGCTCTCATCTGAGTCTCAGAGACTGGGCTTTGGAGTGCTGTCCGCTGGAGACAGCTGTGTTGACTCCTGCTCCTGTTTTTTTCTCGACCGGTAAAAAGTCACAACATATTTGAAGGACGCAGGACACAAGGAAAAGGTTTAACAGAATTTTTATTAACTAAACTAAAATCCTCTCATAACTTGGGTAAGGGTCCAACACAATCCACTAATATACGCTCGAAGGGTTCTGAGACAGCAGGAATTGGAAATAAAGGGGCTGGTGGGATCGTTTGATTAGGTTTACCCACTACTTGGCAAACGTGACAGGATCTACAATGTCGTACAACATCTTTCTTTATTACGGGCCAAAAGAAATGGTGCAATATTCGGTCATAGGTTTTTCGGACACCCAGATGACCAGCTAAGGGACTATCATGTGCCAATCGCAAAACTTCAGCACGGTAAGGTGCAGGAAGCACAATCTGTATGACACGATGCCAATCCTCACCCTGTGGAACAGTTAAACGCATCCACTTCCGCATTAATATGCCATGACTAAAAAAAGAATCCAGTATTTACAGAGTCAGGGTCATCAGGTAAGGTGTCCTGAAGGTATCATCCTTTCTCTGCATTTCAATCAACTGTTGTCTTGATAACAGAAGTTTTTCTTTATTTTTCTCGGTTAAACTCACTTCCGTTTTTACAGGAATGTGTGTTCTCAATCGTTCATCATAAAACTATCGCTTAAGTTAATTTCTTCACTGGAATCAACATTATTTTCTTCTTGTTGGCGATTGTGAGCAGCACGTGTAACTGCACAAGACGTGAAAACTTCAGGAAATGTACAAGCCAGTTCATCAGGTTGTGTACTAAGTACAGGAACAGGAGTTACATCAGGGGTGACTAGTACACGTCCTCCTGCCAAATCATTCCCCATAATCATAGAAACACCAGAAATGGGAAATTCTGGTCTCAACCCCACAACAACTTCTCCAGAACAAAGTTCTGAATGAATCATAATCTTAGCTAAAGGAACATCAACATCTAACATGCTAAAGCCACGTATAGGTAGCTTTGCTTTTATCATGTTCCTGTCACTCAGGGGCAGTACACCTTCTAATATAAAGGACTGAGAAGTGGCTGTATCACGTATAATCTTTATGGGTACCAGTGTTGGGCAGCGCTAATCCAAAAATTAGTTCCGCTATTTCTAAAGCACTAATTAATTTATTTAGGTCCGCAATTTCAAAAGCACTAATGTCTTGTGAAAATTAGGGGAAGCTAAATTCTAAACCACTATTTAAACAAAACAAAAATTAGCATTACTATATACACAGGACTAAACTGTTATCAAAAATAGTTAAACATTCACATAATTAAACATTCACAAAAACAAATAAAATAATTCCAGCAGGTATTTTTCAAGAATCATTCAAATGTCCTGTTAAGCACCTTGGTGCAGGAAGGTGCTATACAAATAAAGTTATTATTATTATTATAACTTCAATTCAAAGACCACATCAACAGTACAGATCAAATTAAGATCAAGTTTTAAAGTGCACTTCCAAGTTGTATCCAAGTTTAATTCATATAAGAGTCAATTAAGCTTAATTTACTTCAATATTGTTTCAAAAAACAAATAGTAATTTGTTTTTTCTTGCGAAACCCAAAATAAATTAAACCAATTCCAAATTTCTATAGGCAGTCAACAGATTTAATGAAAAGTAACTAAAATGATCCTAAAAGGATGAAATTACAAAAATCAAAGGATTTATTTAATACTTTACGTATATATATTCTATTCGGCCATTAATACTTTACGTATATATATTCTATTCGGCCATGAAATTAACAAAAAGAGAATGATCTTTTAATCATTTAGACCACTTTTAAATCTCAAATACATGGGCGTGTCGCCACCGCATTTCTATTTCATAAAAGGAAATCTCAAATACATGGGCGTGTCGCCACCGCATTTCTATTTCATAAAAGGAACCCAAATACATAAAACAAATGACTCACCGTCGAGTGGTTGACACAAAACACACTATACAATCCTCCAGCCGCGTTAATTTGTCTTGATCCAGCGGGGTTCTCTCATGATTTATGACGACACCAAGCACAACCAGCTAGCCACAGAATTAGCACCCGAGTTCACCTCTGACCCGGAAGATGTCAAGATGGAATAGTCCATTTTTAGTAGGGGGATACAGAAATCGACCGGTTTTTGTATTGCGTTTTTAATTATCGTTTTCATCGTAACTATAATTATTTTTATGTTAAATGTACATTAACAAGCATGAGCAATGTTAGTGATGTAGGTGACTGGCCGGGGCGGGCCGGGGCCCCTGCTGATTTGGGGCCCCAAGCAACGGCATAATTTGCCTACATGGTAGATCCGCGTCTGTTCTCCCCTCTGCTCCCTCCCCCTCCTCTCTGCTCCCTCACCAAGGGGGAAAAAGGTAAAACAAGCAGCTACGAGAGCCAGCGTAAGAGCCTGTAAATAAGTTTTTTCGTTTTTACTGATAGATAATTAGTTATTAGCGGTACTGCATTTTAAATAAAAATAGCACAAATCCGCTTATGAATTATAAAAGTTAGTCAAACCGCTGTTACGCTGACAAAAACGTTAGGTCTGCTGTAAGCGGATTAGCGCATTAGCGCTACCCAGCAGTCATATGCCCACCTTTGATGGGTACCTTTTTATCAGAATGAGAGGTTGAAACGAACCCATCCATATAAAGGGGTGAAATCCATCACTCTCAGCAGCATCTGTGGTAGAAGACAACTGATTATTCACAGTTTTAATAAGAGCCACAGGTTTTGTTTCCTTTTTCTTCAACTTAGGACAATTGGTGCTAATGTGTCCTTCATGTTTACAATAGAAACAAACAATTTTGTCTTTTGAAGAAAATTCACACCCAGACAATGTTCTGGTTTCACCATACCCCATCACAGGTATTTTTGATTCCTTGGGAAATGTCACAGATCCTTTAGGCTTAAATGGGGAGCCATTACCCTTAGGTCTAAAAATACGAGAAGACTCAGAATGGAATAGTTTGGATCTGTCAACAGTAGGTGATTTGTCAAAGATGGGACGCTCAACACTGAACTTGTGAGTTAACACATATTCATCCATCATAACTGCAGCTTTAGAAGCCTCAGTAATTTTATGTTCATTCAAATAGGTGGCTACCCGGTCTGGCGGGCCCTTCTTAAAATCTTAAAATAATGCCAGCCTTTGCTCCTTCTCTTTCCCTTTTAATTACACTTTAGAACAACACTCACCAACAGTACATTTGGGGACGGGGGTGTGTGTGTCGGGGTCTTGATTTGTTAATTTCGATTTTATTTATTTATGTATTTATTTATTTATATATATATATATATAT
>JBBPBX010018103.1:21722-39843 GCA_038048925.1 Garcialebias charrua
ATATAATATATGCTTTATAAGGGCATCCAACATGAAACACTTATTAAATTTCATCTTTCAGTAAGGGGACACGTGGCACATTTCCCTCCTCGTGGTCTTCGACTGACAGTTACCCCCAATTTACACTACATGCGTTTCGGCTCCGCCCCGCTCCGCAGGTCGCAGCTGAGTGTTTCAAGTCCAGTTTACACTACCTCCGCTCCGGTCCGCCTGAATGCGCCGCTCCGAGACGCATGCGCGGGAATTGCGAGATCGCGCGATAAATCAAGTGATGAATAAGGAAGTCAGAACAAAATAATTCATTCGGTGGAAGAAGGAGAACAACAGTAGAGACTGCCTCGCTGTTTGATTGTTTTTTGCATTGAGATATTTTCAGGACATTTGCTCTGTAATGGGTGAGTACAAATAAATCCGTATAGAGCTAGGATTAGTCCGCCCGTGGTGATTTTATTTTGTAAATACGGATGTTGTGCTCGTTCCTTTTCCTGTTGGTGCGACGTAATCTTTAAAAGTTGACTCCGGCACAGCTCCGGCGTCCGGCAGAAATAGGATCGGATCTAATTTTGACAGGACTGCCGTCCGCTCGCCGCCGCTCGCCGCCGCCGTGCGGAGCCAGTGTAAACGCTCTCATTGATTATAATGGGTGCGTATTTGCTGCGGAGGTCGGACCGGAGCGGATCGGAGCCGGAACGCATGTAGTGTAAATTGGGGGTTACAGTGATCCAGTCGGGAGGGAGTAAAGGTGTGGATCACCTGGTCAAGGTCAACAAAGCATAAAAACAATTTGACTTTAGAGAAAAGCCTGAAAGGAGTCAGTTGAGGTGGTTCAGGCATGTCCGACTGGGAGGAGACCTCGGGGAAGACACAGGACACACTGGAGAGACTCCGTCTCTCAGTTGGCCTGGGAATGCCTTGGAGTCCTCCCAGAAGAGCTGGAAGAGGCTGTGGAAAGAGATGTCTGGACCTCCCTGCTCAAGATGCTTCCCCCGAGACCTGGGTCCAGAACTAGAGGAAGAATAAAAAACAACAGTAATAAAAGAAGGCAATGGAAATAAAAAATGCTACATACTAAAATAGTACCAAAAGTAATAAAAGTTACACACTGAAAGCTTTTTTGAACATAGAGAAACTCATGTCAGACAGGACTGAATTAGCCTTATCTAAGGATGCCAGATGTGCCTTATGTGCCTTACTGCATATGCCACTTTGCCTATTTACCAACATCAACTACCTCATACATATACTATGTACATTAACTCATATGCTGCTGTGCCACTCTTTGCAAATGTCAATGCTAGAACCTTCAGTTTATTTTATAGATATACTTTTTATACTTTTTATACTACTATGCAAAAACTCAGGACAGTATTACACTTTTATTATTTCATTTTATGCTTATGTTCATTGGGTGTTTGGTGTTTTAGGGGTGTTTGGTGTTTCAGTGTTGGTGTAAATTTTCATACTTTTATACTACTATGAAAAAACTCAGGACAGTGTTACACTTTTACTATTTTATGCTTATGTTTATTAAATGTTTTAGTGTTTAGTGTTTAGATGGTTACTGTTGCACCGAGGGACTGAGAGAAACACAATTTCAATCCTGTGTATGTCCTGTACATATTGCAGTTCTGACAATAAAGTTTACTTTGACTTTGACTTTTGACTTTGAGATGACGGATGGATAAAAGCCTGAATTTAAAAAGGATCACTCCATTATAAAACAAATCTGTTTCTCAAAAAGTTAAAATTCTAAACAAATATCACTTTCTGCAGCACGGTGACACAGTTTTTGCTGCCTCTCACCGAGAAGGTCCCTGGATCGAATCCTGGCTGGGGGTCTTTCTGGGTGCAGTTTGCACGTTCTCTCCATGCTGCGTGGGTTTTCTCTGGATACTCCAGTTTCCTCCCACATGCATGTTAGACTGATGGTAAGTCTAAATTGTCCCTAGGTGAGAGAGAAAGAGAATGGTTGTTTGTCTCGTTTGTCTCTATGTGTCCCTGTAAAGGACTGGAGACCTGTCCAGGGTGTCCCCTGCCTCTTACAAATCAATATGGGCACCAGTGACCCCCATGACCCAGAAAAGAAGCTGGTAAAAGATAATGGATGGATGGAAGGATGGAGCTTAAGTAAAAAATGTGGATGGAAAATAAAATGGAAAGGATGCTTGTGGAATTCCACATGTGAGAGGATCTGAGGAGGGCACAGATTCTCTGAGGCTTATAGAGAAACTCCTGTCAGACAGGACTGAATCAGTCCAGTGCAGATCCGTTGGTACCACAGAACTCCACCTGGGAGATCAGAACACTCCCCGTGTCAAAGGATGTCAGGACTGGAACAAAGAAACAGCTGAGTCTCATGAGTCTGTAGCTAATAAAAGATTAATAAAACTTTAAAAGTTCAGGTTTTGTACTGGTCTATTAAACTAGACAAGAAGATTTAAAGAATGTTGTAAAGATTTTTAACAGGATTGCAGCTGGATAAGAACTATCCTCAACTTATCCTAAACTTTAACAAAAATGGAAGTTTTTATACTGACCTAAAATCTGGAACAACACCTGAGCTAAGACTGCTGTTAAAAATCACTGCAATGTCCCAAACCCAACAACCCAACTTTTATTTAAAAACTAGTTGGATGTGAATCATCTTGACCAGAGGATGTCTTCATGTTATAAACTCATTTTACTCCGTCTGATGAATCAGATTCAAACTGATGAATCAGATTCAAACTGATGAATCAGATTCAAACTGATGAATCAGATTCAAACTGATGAATCAGATTAAAACTGATAAATCAGATTCAAACTGATAAAACAGATTCAAACTGATAAAACGGATTCAAACTGATAAAACGGATTCAAACTGATAAATCAGATTCAAACTGATAAAACAGATTCAAACTGATAAAACAGATTCAAACTGATAAAACAGATTCAAACTGATAAAACAGATTCAAACTGATAAAACTGATTCAAACTGATAAAACTGATTCAAACTGATAAAACAGATTCAAACTGATAAAACAGATTCAAACTGATAAATCAGATTCAAACTGACAAATCAGATTCAAACTGACAAATCAGATTCAAACTGATAAATCAGATTCAAACTGATAAAACTGATTCAAACTGATAAAACTGATTCAAACTGATAAAACTGATTCAAACTGATAAAAGCAGCAGAGCCTGTTTGAAACTCAGCTGTTCTTCTGTTACAATTTCAGCAGGTGGAGCTAAAGTTCTGCGTCTAACTTGGAGATGATGGGCAGACAGTTTTTTTCTGTTTGCTGTCAGTGTTCCTTTAACTGATGAATCATGTTTTCACTGGAAACTCTGTGAAATCTGTTTCAGGATCATGGTTCTGAACATCTACTCAGAGGAAGAAAAAAAAACCACAGATCCCAGTTTTGGGTCCAAATAAATTTACAGTCGAAGCAGCTGTTTGTGTTTTCATGTTTTATAACCAACCACTGACCGATATGTTCCATATTTTCCTAACAGAGCACTTCACTCTCAGACTGCAGGTTTACTTGTGGTTCCTAGAGTTTCCAGCAGCAGAATGGGAGGAAGATCTTTCAGTTCTCAGGCTCCTCTCTTGTGGAAACAACTTCCAGTTCCCTTATCAGTCAGTCACTCGGTGCAACATAATTGCTATGGGAAATTGCGCCCCGCGCGATTACATGAAGGAATACACTCACGCCTTTACGGCCGGGGCGTCATCATCACGCCAGAGACCCCGCCCTCTGGGTATTTAAGGCGCTGACACCCTTCCCACTTTCTCTTATTGCCCTTCACCTCGCTAAACCTGAACTTCTCTTCGCGGGACTTCTCTGTTGCTTCATCGCTCGACCAGAGGTGAGCTTGCTCCCTACACAGGGCGTACAGAGCATTCTCCCTGCGTACTGCTGGTCTAGCGAAAGCTAGTCCGGCACATTTTTCCTTAACCCCAAAGTTTTTTTCTTCTCCTCTTTCCGCAGACTGCTTCGCTCGACGGCGCTAACTGTGTCACATCGCTACCTCTGCTAATTTCTTAGCAAGCTAGCCAGCGAAAGCGACGTAATGGAGGAGACGTCTCAAAAAGGAAAAAAAAGGGGGGGATTTTGGAAGGACTCGCTCGTCTTATCTCGGACATGCCTCCAGAGAAAGGAAAGCGAAAGCCAAGACTTCCAAAAAAGACGAGCAGGACAGCGAGCAGGACAGCGAGCAGGACAGCGAGCCCGACCTCGCGCGCCTGCCCGAGCGGATGCGGTTTTTCCCTCTCGGCGATGGACACCCATGGGGCCTGTCCTGTCTGCCTGGGAATGCTGCATGCGAAGATGGCGCTGGACACGCCCGACTCTTGCCCACACTGCAGCCAGATGCTGGAGGTGGTGAGGAGGCACCGGGCGGACTTTGTCGCCAAAGCCATGGGCGCTGCTGCGGCGCCAACGGACCCGGACATTACTGAGCCTCTCACTCTTACACCGGAGCTCGAGAGCATGGCTCTGGAGGACAGCACCCAAGTCGAATGGGGTGACAGCCCGGATGCGCTGGCTCCTATCGGGGACTTAACAACCGACTTCGACACTCGAGGCTTGATGAACGAAGACGAGATCTCGATATCAGCCTCAGGTGAATTTTCTACGGATGACGCCGACATTGAGTACAACAAACAGGGGGGAGACCTCTCCCACACCCCGGCGCCTGTGCTCCCGGAGACTGACTTCTCGATCCCTAATCTGTTCGACTTGTGTCGCAGAGCAGTGGACGCACTACAGATCCCGTGGCCAGAACCTCCACCTCGTCAACAAGTCACGAGGTTGGCAGGAAATTATTTTTACTCAAAACAGCAGTCCGCCACGAGGTAAAGAATGCCCATGTTTCCGGATTTCCTCACGGAGCTGACTCGCACCTAGCCTCAGCCCAGGGCTCCCATGTTGCTGCCGCTCTCGCAGTTCCTCAATGTGGATGGGATGGAAGCGGCGGGAATAGCCAGTGTGCCTCAGATGGAGGACACGCTGGTGTCTCACCTAGTCCACAGGTCATCCGGGATGAAACCAACTCTGCCCAGCAAAGCCTGTCGAGGCTCGGTCTCTCTGCTCGAGAAATACTACAAGGCTCAGGGCCTAGCGGCATGCGCAATGAACGCGTCCGCCATGATGCAAGCATAGCTGGCTGAAAAACTGCAGGAGCTCTAGGTAACGACAGACAAACAGGCTGCCACTGACGTGCTGGAAGAAGCCCGCAGGGCAACAGACTTTGTGCTCTGCATGATGGGGACAGCAGCTATTGCACAAGGTAGAGGCATGGCTGCGGTGGTCATCATACAACGCCATCTGTGGATGACCCTAACTGACCTCCCGGAGGGACAGAGGATTCCTTTTCTACACCACTCGATAGAGCCGACGGGATTATTCGGAAAAGCTCTGGATCGAATTCAGACCAGGCTGGACCAGAGGCGCAATCAGGCTGAGGTTCTCTGGGTAGGCATTCCCAGAAGAGCTTATGCCCCCCCCACAGGGAGTCAGCTGGGAGCTAAGCACCGGCAGAGACCACCGCCGGACCCACCTCGGACCGAACATGCCTGGAGCAAGAACAGATTTGTTCCCCACCAGGCGGTCCGACACAGGACCTCCTCGGCGAACCAAGACGCCAGACAGAAACGTGTCTGATGAACCAGGCCTTCTTCTTGACTTTACAGGATCACCCGCCCACGCGGTACGGGAAATGACCTTTTCACATCCAGACTTTGTTTGTAACACGGTACAAAAAGCTGGTGACTTTGTTTTATGCACGAATCATGGCTTTTCTGCTGTGAGTGACATAAAGTCAAATATGTCGTTACACATGAGCATGAATAAAGCTCAAAAACAGCCCCTCTCTGTTTTCTTGACTAAAAAACAAAACAAAACACACAACAACAAACACAGTAACATCAGTAGCACGAGCCCCTCTGTTCTTCCAGCCAATATAAAGGGCGGGGGCCATCATTCCCCCCTCCCTCGCGGCTCACGGGGTGTTAGCCTAATCAATAAGCCCCAGCTGGGTGTCTCTGGTCTGTCTGCAACAGACAGTCCTCACAGAGACAGGTGAGGGGGGTCACGTGTTCCAGCCCCCACCCCGTTGTAAACCACGGAGCCAGCAATATACAAACCAAACAAACCTGTAACACGTCCACGCTCCAGGGGTGCGTGCCGACAGAACCTGACAACCCACCAGCTCCTATTCAACAGATTCCAATAAGTGATGGGGGGGTCACGACAGAAGCCCACAGGCCAAAACCTGTTTCGTTATCTCGAGCAGCTTCACATCCTCATGCTGAAGCTGCCCCCTCATCCTCAGTGGATGACACGTCCTGTTTAAGCAATGATCCTGCAGCGTGTGACCACGCTCGCTGTACTGAGTCAGTTCTGCTCTCAAACGACATCCACCCATCGGGTGAATCACAGCTCCCTGGAGTTTCATCAGACTCCAGGGCACTGATGAGGCCGGAGGCCAGTGAACCGGACCCAACCATGAAACAGGCTGGAGTCAGGATGTCTGCTCGTATACAGAGCCTGCACCCCCTCAGGACCAGGACTCCCCACAAAAAGAGGAAAAACAGACATTCTGTTCCGCTTTCGCCCAATGAGAATAGCAGACTGCTTCTGCCTCTCAACACTCTCGATCAGAGTGATAGGGCAGCACATCTGCAGGAGGGCCCTCTTCCTAACCGGGTTGGCTCTCAAGAGGCCAAAGAAATCAGGGCCCTTGAGGAGGAGCTAGCTCCACCACCTGCTCCTCTCCAGGGATCCACCACGTCACCAGAAGGAACAGCCTCGCCGCTTATGCTGAGAACTGTGGCAGATTTCAGCTTGGTGGTTGAGAGGAACAAACTGGTGGCCTCAGGCCTGCCTGAGAACGTGGTAAATACCATTCAAAACGCCCGAGCTATGTCAACACAGTCTCTCTACGCCCGGAAATGGCATATTTTTGAAGCTTGGTGCATGGAAAGAAATATTATTTCTTATTCATGTGACTTGGTCCAGCTCCTCACCTTTCTTCAGGACCTGCTGGAGAAAGGTCGTTCTTTCTCAACCATTAAGGTGTTTTTATCAGCAATTTCAGCCTGTCACGAGGGCTGGGGGAGCAGGACACCTGGCGCGCACCCGCTCATAATAAGATTTATGAAAGGTGTGCTAAGAAAGAGACCCCCCAGCAGGATTTTGACCCCTGGATGGGATCTCAGTCTGGTCCTGAGTGCTCTCTGTGAGCCCCCATTTGAACCATTAAGTGATATTAAGATAGATTTTTTTATCTTATAAGACCGCTTTGCTCTTGGCTCTTTGCTCGGCGAAACGCGTGGGTGACCTCCATGCTCTGTCCGTGCACCCAATGTGTACCAGGTTTGCCCCTGACGGGTCAAAGGTCACCTTAAGGCCTAATCCTACGTATATCCCCAAGGTCTTGACTCTGAACCCCAGGAAACTGGATTTTGATCTCTCTGCTTTTCCTCCTGCTCCTGTCCTCACTCAGGAAAGGCTGAAGGCGCTCTGCCCCGTGAGGGTTTTAAATGCTTACATGCAGAAAACGTCTGAATGGAGGAAAACAAACCAACTGTTTGTGTGCTTTGCAGCACCTGCTACAGGAAAGGCCCTATCAAAAGCAGCGCCTCTCACACTGGGTGACTGAGGCCATTAAAAGGGCATAGAGTAGCAAAGGTCAACAGGTACCCTCTGGAGTGCGTGCTCACTCCACTCGGGGCTTGGCCACCTCCTGGTCATTGTTCAAGGGTGTACCAGTTGCAGACATCTGTGCGGCTGCGAACTGGAGCTCAACAAATATGTTTGCAAAGCATTACAGTTTGGACGTTACTGCGTGTGATGTCACTCAGGCTGTCCTTTCTAACACACAGTAGAAAGCAGCTTTGAGATGCCTATTGAATAAAGGTGGACGTTCACACTAGCATGCATTTTACTGAGCATTTCAAGGGCGTGAATAAATTACATTCCCATAGCAATTATGTTGCACAGAGTGACTGACTGATAAGGGAACTGAAAGTTATGCACCATAACTCATGTTCCCTGAAGGAAGGGAACGAGGTGCAACATACCTGGCCCTTTTCAATGCTGAAAGCTCAGTGAAGTGCATTTTGTAGAAAGTGAGATGGGCGTCAGCGCCTTAAATACCCAGAGGGCGGGGTCTCTGGCGTGACACTGACGCCCCGGCCGTAAAGGCGTGAGTGTATTCCTTCAGGTAATCGCGCGGGGCGCATTTTCCCATAGCAATTATGTTGCACCTCGTTCCCTTCCTTCAGGGAACATGAGTTATGGTGCATAACTTTCAGTTTCTGTCCATGAGGCTGACACATTGTCCAGTTTGAAGACTGGGATTAAGACTGTCCTTTTTCATAAATCCTATACCGGTAGTTAAGGTCGGCTTGGGTTTCCTGAGCTGTCCCTTAATTATGCTGCTATAGGCTTAGACTGCTGGAGGACAAACTGACCACACTTTTTCACTCTGCTGCTGTCTTTACTTACTCTGCTCAACCTGTTTTGAATTTGTAATTATTTTTTATATGTTTAACTTGTGTGTTTTTGTCTTTCAGGTTCACCTGGACCAACATCTGGACCGACCATTCTGTGTTAGTTTGTTTCTCCTTCCTGTCCTCTCAACCAGTCGGTCAAAGCAGATGTTCGCTTGTCCTGAGCCTGGTTCTGCTGGAGGTTTCTTCCTGTTAAAAGGAGTTTTTCCTTTCCACTGTTGCCACTGTGCTTGTCAGGATGAGAGACTGCAGCAAAGCCGAGATTCAACTTGTCTGCTGCTTCCTTATATAGATAACTTTATTAAATAGCTTTTTTATGTATGTGAATGTTCCTGTAAAGTGATTTGGCGCTATATGAATAAACTGAATATACCCAAAAATGAAGCGGTTAAAGATAACCGATTGATGAGCCTAAGAAAAACAAGTACCGTAGATTGAAAATAACATGGGTCTAACAAAGGATACCTGGGGAACTCCACATGTGAGGAGGTCTGAGGAGATTTTTCATCTCTCTGTGTCTGGTAACACAATATCTCATGAACCTTTCAATGGATGTCAGTGAAATTTTCCGAAAGTTATAATTAAATCAAAATCTATAACAGGGTTTCTTTTGACATCAACCCAATTCAAGATGGCTGCCACAGCCAATTTAGTTTAAAAGCGATCAAATTGTTATAATTCAATGATGTGTACAGGTGTTGACCTAAAATGTGACACACTAGCAGCTGATTATCGACCCTAACACATATTTTGACCCATATCTTAATCTGTATGTCTGTTAGCAAAATATCTGATTAACCACTGAGCAGACTTTATTGAACAAATTAAAAAGTCATCTAAAACTGATTCACATCTGAAGTCAACCCAATTAAAGATGGCGACCACAACAAATAAACCCTAGCCAATACAAAAACTCTACACCTCAGTAAAAGTGACAGATATTGTTACATGAGATCACATGACATGTTATTTGCAAGGTGGAATTGCAAATAAACTACAAACCCATCATTTCTCAACTAAGTGTAGGATGCATACTTAAAGGAATGTTGGGCTTTTGATTAAGATAAGCTTTGTCTTATAGAGGACTACCTGAAGGCAGCACCCTGTTATCATCCATCTGAAGATGATCTTACTCTTCTGTCAACTTTGATGTGGTCCAAACCTCTTGATCTGAAACCGTTCAACATCTTCCAGTCATGGAGGTCCGCTGGAACTGCTCGTGTAATTTTTACTGTGACTGAGCATCTGCAGGAGAAGGTCAAAAATACAGAGAGATTTATTTTTGTTTATTTCTTAAGTTTCTCTCTTAGACTCATAATTCATTTGTATATATTTATTCATTTAAACTGTAATTTAACAAAAAATATGTGAAAGCAATGTTTTAAATGATGTGAAGAACAATAATTCAAAAATTTTACAAGGACTGTATAAGAAAAAGTGATTATTTTTGGTCCGGACTCAGTCAGGAACATTTCACCTGTTTAGCATCGTTTCCAGGTAAGTCCATCCCAGCTGCACTGCAGTGAGACTCCCCGGATTAAACAAAAAAACAACAAATAAAATAAAGAAATAAATACAAAAATAAGTACCGTAAATAAATAAATAAAATAATTCATTCATTCTTTAAATAAGTTAATAAATAAATAAATAAATATGGTTGAAAAAAGACCCCTTATGATGAATAATATAAATGGAAACAATGTTCCCTCGCCCGGACGCGGGTCACCGGGGCCCCACTCTGGAGCCAGGCCCGGAGGAGGGGCACGTTGGCGAGCGCCTGGTGGCCGGGCTTTCACCCATGGAGCTCGGCCGGGCACAGCCCGAAGAGGAGACGTGGGTCCCCCTTCCCATAGGCTCACCACCTGTGGGAGGGGCCAAAGGGGTCGGGTGCATTGTGGAATGGGTGGTGGCCGAGGGCGGGGACCCTGGCGGTCTGATCCTCGGCTACAGAAGCTGGCCATTGGGACATGGAATGTCACCTCTCTGGTGGGGAAGGAGCCTGAGCTAGTGTGTGAGGTTGAGAGGTTCCGGCTAGAAATAGTCGGACTCACCTCAACGCATGGCTCTGGCTCTGGAACCAGTTTCCTTGAGAGGGGTTGGACACTCTTCCACTCTGGAGTTGCCCCTGGTGAGAGGCGCCGAGCAGGAGTGGGCATACTTGTTGCCCCCCATCTTGGTGCCTGTACGTTGGGGTTCACCCCGGTGAACGAGAGGGTAGCCTCCCTTCGCCTACGTGTGGGGGGACGGGCTCTGACTGTTGTTTGTGCCTATGCGCCGAACGGCAGCGCAGATTACCCACCCTTTTTGGAGTCCTTGGAGGGGGTATTGGAGGGTGCGCCTCCTGGGGACTCCCTTGTTCTGCTGGGGGACTTCAACGCTCACGTGGGCAATGACAGTGAGACCTGGAGGGGTGTGGTTGGGAGGAACGGCCCCCCTGATCTGAACCCGAGTGGTGTTCTGTTGTTGGACTTCTGTGCTCGTCATGGATTGTCCATAACGAACACCATGTTCAGGCATAAGGGTGTCCATATGTGCTCTTGGCACCAGGACACCCTAGGTCGTAGTTCAATGATCGACTTTGTTGTCGTCTCATCTGATCTGCGGCCGCATGTCCTGGACACTCGGGTGAAGAGAGGGGCAGAGCTGTCTACTGACCACTACCTGGTGGTGAGTTGGCTCCGATGGTGGGGGAGGATGCCGGTCAGACCTGGCAGACCCAAACGTATTGTGAGGGTCTGCTGGGAACGTCTGGCAGAGTCTCCCGTAAGACGGAGCTTTAACTCCCACCTCCGGGAGAGCTTTGAACACGTTCCGAGGGAGGCGGGGGACATTGAGCCCGAGTGGGCCATGTTTCGCGCCTCTATTGTCGAGGCAGCTTATCGGAGTTGTGGCCGCAAGGTTGTTGGTGCCTGTCGTGGTGGCAACCCTCGAACCCGGTGGTGGACACCGGCGGTGAGGGATGCTGTCAAGCTGAAGAAGGAGTCCTATTGGGCCTTTTTGGCCTGTGGGACCCCGGAAGCAGCAGATAGGTACCGGCAGTCCAAGCGGCATGCGGCTCGGGTGGTTGCTGAGGCAAAAACTCGGGCGTGGGAGGAGTTCGGAGAGGCCATGGAGAATGACTTCCGTACGGCTTCGAGGCGATTCTGGTCCACCATCCGGCGTCTCAGGGGGGGAAAGCGGTACGCGACCAACACCATTTATGGTGGGGATGGCGTGCTGTTGACCTCAACTCGGGATGTTGTGAGTCGGTGGGCGGAATACTTCGAAGACCTCCTCAATCCTACTGGCACGTCTTCCACTGAGGAAGCGGAGCCTGGGGACTTTGGGTCGGGCTCTCCAATCTCTGGTGCTGAGGTCGCCGAGGTGGTTAAAAAGCTCCGCGGTGGCAAGGCTCCGGGGGTGGATGAGATTCGTCCTGAGTTCCTTAGGGCTCTGGATGTTGTGGGGTTGTGTTGGCTTACGCGACTCTGCAATATCGCGTGGACATCGGGGGCAGTTCCCTTGGATTGGCAGACTGGGGTGGTGGTTCCCCTATTCAAAAAGGGGGACCGTAGGGTGTGTTCCAACTATAGAGGGATCACACTCTTAAGCCTCCCTGGTAAGGTCTATTCAGGGGTTCTGGAGAGGAGGGTCCGTCGGATAGTCGAACCTCGGATTCAGGAGGAGCAGTGTGGTTTTCGTCCTGGTCGTGGAACACTAGACCAGCTCTACACCCTCAACAGGGTCCTGGAGGGTGCGTGGGAGTTTGCCCAACCAGTTTACATGTGCTTTGTAGACTTGGAAAAGGCATTCGACCGCGTCCCTCGGGGGGTTCTGTGGGGGGTACTCCGGGAGTATGGGGTACCAGGCCCATTGATATGGGCTGTTAGGTCCCTGTACGACCGGTGTCAGAGCTTGGTCCGCATTGCCGGCAGTAAGTCAGGCTCGTTTCCGGTGAGAGTTGGACTCCGCCAAGGTTGCCCTTTGTCACCGATTCTGTTCATAACTTTTATGGACAGAATTTCTAGGCGCAGCCAAGGTGTTGAGAGGATCCGTTTTGGTGGCCTTAGAATCGCTTCTCTGTTTTTTGCAGATGATGTGGTCCTATTGGCTTCATCAGCTCGTGATCTACAGCTTTCGCTGGAGCGGTTTGCAGCTGAATGTGATGCGGCCGGGATGAGGATCAGTTCCTCCAAATCCGAGGCCATGGTCTTGAGCCGGAAAAGGGTAGCATGCCCTCTCCGGGTCGGGGAGGAGGTCCTGCCCCAAGTGGAGGAGTTTAAGTATCTCGGGATCTTGTTCACGAATGAGGGAAAACTGGAGCGTGAGATCGATAGGCGGATAGGTGCAGCGTCCGCAGTGAAGCGGGCGCTGTACCGGTCTGTCGTGGTGAAGAGAGAGCTGAGTCAAAAGGCAAAGCTCTCAATTTACCGATCGATCTACGTTCCCACCCTCATCTATGGTCATGAGCTTTGGGTTATGACCGAAAGAACAAGATCTCGGATACAAGCGGCTGAAATGAGTTTTCTCCGCAGGGTGTCTGGACTCTCCCTTAGAGATAGGGTGAGAAGCTCAGTCATCCGGGAGGGACTCGGAGTAGAGCCGCTGCTTCTCCACATCGAGAGGAGCCAGTTGAGGTGGCTCGGGCATCTGGTTAGGATGCCTCCTGGACGCCTCCCTGGTGAGGTGTTCCGGGCATGTCCCACCGGGAGGAGACCCAGAGGAAGACCCAGGATACGCTGGAGGGACTATGTTTCTCGGCTGGCCTGGGAACGCCTTGGGATTCCCCCAGAGGAGCTGCTCCAAGTGGCTGGGGAGAGGGAAGTCTGGGCCTCCCTACTTAGGCTGCTACCCCCGCGACCCGACCCCGGATAAGCGGAAGAAAATGGATGGATGGATGGATGGTTGAAAAAAACCAGTAAATACATAAATCTGGTATTTAACTTTCACCGGATGCATGTTAAAAAACAACCTTTTTCTTACCCTGATTTGATCTTTATAAAAATAAAACAAGTGTTTTACTAAACCATCCCCCCACTCCCCACAACCTCCAAAAAGAAGAAAAAAATTAACAAAGTCTAAATTGTTACAAAGTCTTGTTTGTGTTATAAACCTAAATTTATAGCCTTAACTTTAAATGGTTTCTTCAAGAATTATATATTTTAGACCACGTCTCAACAAAAACGTTTCCATAAAATCATATTAATTAATTGTTACCTCCAAACTATTTCTCTCGCTGAATCTGGTTGACATTAATTTAACTTGTTTTAAATAATTATCTATTTCTTCTTTAAATTGATGATGTAAATATATTACCATGAGCTCAAGAAGGTTTTGACCCAGATTAGAGCAGACCAGAGAGAGGAGACTTCAGACTTCATAGAAAGGTCAATGTTTACTTTTTACAGTGCTCTGGTGAAGTGAGGGATTGAGAGATAAGGACGTGATGACAGTTTGGATTTGGAATGGTTTTCCGTTGATGTTCTCTATTTACTCTTTTTAGTTGCAGGATAGGAGAGGAGTGTAATCAAACAGGTCTCTCTTGTAAATGAGTCCTCGAGGCTCAATGAGATCAACCTATTGAAATAAAGGCTGGATGAATGAATGGTGGATCCCAGACGTTCGACAAAGGAGTGGAAGCGAGTAGCAGGCAAGTTAGAGAGTGGCAGGACAACAGCAATGAACCAGAGTTGTTGTTTTGAAGGTTATCGAATGAGATACAGATGTGAATCGAGGGCAGGTTCCAAAGGACTTTGCAATTATCCGATTCCAAATGGACTTGTATCCACACGATCGTGTCACAAGGAACAAGAGTGGGAAAACAAAGGACAACAAGGTTAGTCTAAACTGTTCATCAGGATAAGATCATGAGGCTGTCACAGATACCGGTGGGTGATTTAATGTTCCAGCAGAACACATCTTGTGTACAGAGTAGTGCAAAGGTTAGAGCAGGTGGACCAGTGATCAGAAGGTCGCTGGTTTGACTCCTTGGACTGACAAAATCATAATGACGATGTAGACGATGACGATGTAGACGATGACGGTGTAGACGTTGACAATGAAGACGTTGACGATGATGATAAAGACGATGACAACGTAGATGATGTAGATGTTGACTATGTAGATTATTGCGATGTAGACGATGACGATGTAGACGATAAAAATGTAGACGATGACAACGTAGACATTGATGATGTCGACATTGATGATGTAGATGACGATGTAGATGATGACAATGTTGAAAAAGACAATGTAGATGTTGCCAATGTAGACGATGATGTAGGTGATGACAATGTAGACGTTGGCGATTTAAATGTTGATGATGTAGATGACGATGTAGATGTTGATGATGTAGACAATGACAATGTAGACATTGATTATGTCGACGTTGATGATGTAGATGATGACGATATAGACATTGACGATGTAGACGATGTAGACGATGACGATGTAGACGATGACAATGTAGACGATGACGATGATAAAAATGTAGACGATGACAATGTAGACATTGATGATGCCGACGTTGATGTCTACATTGACAATGGAGCTGACGATGTAGATGATGACAATGTAGAAAAAGACAATGTAGATGTTGACAATGTAGACGTTGATGATGTAAGTGATGGCAATGTAAACGTTGGCGATTTAGATGTTGATGATGTAGATGACGATGTAGATGTTGATGATGTAGATGATGACAACGTAGACATTGATGATGTCGACGTTGACATTGTAGATGATGACGATGTAGACACTGACAATGTAGATGATGACGATATAGACATTGACGATGTAGACGATGTAGACGATGACGATGTACACAATGACGATGTAGACTATGGCAATGACGATATAGACATTGATGAAGTAGACGATGTAGACGATGTACACGATGACGATGTAGAAGATGACAATATAGACATTGACAATGTAGATGATGAAAATATAGACAATGACGATGTAGACAATGTACACGATGGCGGTGTAGATGATGGCAGTGACGATATAGACAATGACAATGTGGATGATGACAATGTAGACATTTGATGATGTTGACATTGACGATATAGACGATGATTATGTAGATGAGGGCAATGATGATATAGATGTTGACAGTGTAGACAATGACAACTTAGACATTGATGATGTCAAAGTTGATTATGTAAAAGTTGATGATGTAGACAATGATGTAGATGATGACAATGTAGACGATGACGATGTAGACGTAGATGATTTAGACAATGACAATGTAGACATTGACAATGTTGACATTGACAATGTAGATGATGACAATGTAGATGGGGGCAATAACAATATAGATGTTGACAGTCTAGACGATAACTTAGACATTGATGATGTCAAAGTTGATGATGTAGACGATGATGATGTAGACGATGACGATGTAGACAAAGACGATGTAGACAATGATGTAGATGATGACAATGTAGACGTTGACGATGTAGATGTTGATGATGTAGACAATGATATAGACGTTGATAATTTAGACAATGACAGCGTAGACATTGATGATGTCGACATTGACGATGTAGACGATGATGTAGACGATGTAGACGATGTAGACAATGACGATTTAGACGATGAAGATGTAGACAATGACAACTTAGACATTGATGATGTTGACGATGACAATGTAGACGATGACAACATAGACATTGATGATGTTGACATTGACAATGTAGACAATGACGATGTAGACGATGGCAATGACAATATAGACGATGACAATGTAGACGATGTAGACAATGACAATGCAGACATTGATGATGTTGACACGGACGATGTAGACAATGACAATGTAGATGATGACAACTTAGACATTGATGATGTTGACAATGATGATGTAAACGATGACAACATAGACATTGATGATGTTGATATTGACGATGCACTAAAACCATAGATATACGGAAGGATCTGTGTTCGGATATTCCCGGAAATGGCCCGCAATGATCCTTAAAAAATCCCAAAATCTGGATACTTATCTTCGGCAGATCCAAAATAAATGTGGCTGTTATTTGTCAAGGGCCTGCCAAAGATAAGTATCCGGATTTTGGGATCTTGGGATTTTTTAAGGATCATTGCGGTCCATTTCCGGGAATATCCGGAAATATAAGTATAAGTATATGTAAAGGATACGGAGATATACTACATCAGATCTTACCGTATATCTATGGTTTTAGTGCAGACGATTTAGACAATGGCAATGACAATATAGACAATGACAATGTAGACGATGACAACTTAGACATTGATGATGTTGATGATGACAATGTAGACAATGACAATGTAGACATTGATGATGTTGACATTGACGATGTAGACGTTGACAATGTAGATGATGACAAATTAGACATTGATGATGTTGACGATGATGATGTAGACGATGACAACGTAGACATTGATGATGTTGATATTGATGATGTAGACATTGACAGTGTAGACAATGACAACTTAGACATTGATGATATAGACAATGACAATGTAAAAGATGACAATGTAGACATTGATGATGTTGACATTGACGATGTAGAAGATGACGATGTAGATGATGACAATATAGTTAATGACAATGTAGTCGATGATGATGATGATGTAGATGATGATGATGTGGATGATGATGATGCATACTATGACTATAGATGATGACGATGTAGATGATGACGATGCAAATGATGATGATGTAGATGATGACGATGCAGACGATGACTATGTAGATGATGTAGATGTTGACTATGAAGACGATTGCAATGTGGACGATGACATTGTAGACAATGACGATGTAGACATTGATGATGTCGACATTGACGATGTAGACGATGATGATGTAGCTCTTCTCAAGGGCGGACGTCTCCTCTCGGTCTCCACTTTGCTTTTGCTTTGTCATCTGTGAAACTGTCTGAGAGCCTCTCTTCTACAAAATCTTCCAAATCATAACTATGGACTTCAATTTGGTCAGTTGGTCCCTCAACACAACAGATAACATTTCTTCAACAAGAAGACAGGCTGTAGGCGAGCCAATTTGCCCTGTTGGCATGCACACATCTGAATATCTCTTTAACTTGGAGGACTTGTGTCTATCTCTGCTGTCATCTGTGGATCTAAAGGACACATATTTAATTGGATTTATGATAACTGGTTCCTGGTTTTTGGATTTGGCTGGTTCCTGGTCTATCAACAAACAAGGAAGTCGTCGGCAGCAAATCTGGACCTGGTCAGGCTGCCTGCCTTACATGATGACTTGGTTCATGTCTTGAGAATCCAGACTTTTGGCTGAATGGATCACATCTTGTGGATTTTCTCAGGCACGTTCCATTGGTATGGTTATTTTAATTTTGACATTTCAGAAGCAAGTGGACTGACACAGACTGATGGTAGATGTCATTAAAGTTCTGCCTGTCCCCAAAACAATCGGGTTTATCTGAAATTTGGCTCCCTGACTAGCCTTGACAGGCCGTCTTATCTCAACACGCCTGGAGAAGTTTAGTAAACTTGATGCTCTCCCCCTCCCAAACCTGCTACTGAGGAATTCCACAGACTTTTCAGAGGAGCCCAGTTGAATAAACATTCTGTCATCTTTTCAGGACTCTGGATTCACCTCTGGCTGTCCTCAGCAGCCCC